>OX637865.1:5550577-5720577 GCA_951802705.1 Netelia virgata
CGAGGGGGATAAAAACATCTCGTTTTCACCAAAGAGAGAAAGAGAGAGATAGAGAGAGAGAGACAGAGAGAGAGAGAGAGAGAGAGAGAGAGAGAGAGAGAGAGAGAGAGAGAGACAGAGAGAGAGAGAGAGAGAAGGAGAGTGAGTGGTGCATTTTTTTGCGTCCCCGGAACGTGTGGGAAAAGCATTTTTCTTTTTTCCTTCCTTGTTTTTTTCGTTTTTTTTCTTCGCTCCGCTATTCGTCGACAATGCTTCGAGCCGGGTCTCTATCACCGACCGCGCTACTCCCGACGTGTTCTCTATCGCCCATAGTCATTTACGCGACTCTCGTGCATTGGACGGCGTTTTCTCATTTTTTTTTCTTTTCTTTTTTTTAGTTTTTATTCTTTTTTTCTACTTACTATCTCTTTCTTTCGGTCTTCTATGTTTTTTTCTGCGGTTTTTTTTTCGAAGTCCTGCTCAGGATCGCGAGAAAATCGCCGAAAGCCCCGCCAGGCCTCGAAAATTGAGTCCGTCCCACTCGGTGGACCGATGTCGCGACTGGAAAATGAAAAATCGTCGCGTCATTCTCGTTTCTCTATGTTGCAATAAAAAATTTGAAAAAAATGAAAAAAAAACACTGTTCACCCGTCGAAAATCGTGAACGGTATCGAAACAAAAAAAAGAAGGAAAATCGATCGCGCTTCGTACAATTTCGGTTCGATCACGACAAAAAATCGTTCTTCGTTTATTCGCGTTTTATTTTATTTCTTCGATTAATTCGCGAATTAAATCGAACTGAAACGAAACGACAACAACAACAAAAAAACGTGCATTTTCTCCTAGTCGTCGCGCGAATCGAGTCTAGTCTCGTTCGCGGTCGATCGTGATCGCGCGAAATAACATGTATGTCTCTCTCTCTCTCTCTCTCTCTCTCTATGTGCGAGATGCAACGTGACGAAATAAAAGAACGAAAGAAAAAAAGAAGAAAAAAACCAAAGAGAGAAAAAGAAACCTAAAGAAAAGCGGAACGAAGGAATGAAAGAGAGAAAATTCGCGCGAGGCGATCGAAAGAAAAGAACGCAATTTAAAAAAAAACAGAAGAAAATAAGACAAAGGCAATAACAAAAAAAAATAAAAATAAAACAAAACGAAAAAAACAAAAGTAAAAAGAGACGAAACGAGAAACGTTCGCGCTATACGGACAGATACGAACGGGACGTTTCCCGAGTTGGACTACTTCGATCGGTCGAGTGAACCCGCCGCGATGACGACGTCGACGACGACGACGACGACGACGACGAGACACCGTCCGCTGGTTGCCTCTGGGAGCGGGAAAGCGGGTCTCGAGAGAGAACTCGTGGTGCATCGTTATATATATATATATATATATATACAAAATATATATATATATATATATATATAATGTATGTATATGTATATGTTAGATATAAGAGAGGTACGATGTGTACGTGAAGTGAATACGGCAGAAATATCGGGAGAGGTTCAGACGTTGCACGGTATCCCCTGCTCTGGGGCCGGTACAAGCCGTGGGGATAGAGAGAGAGAGACAGGCAGACAGAGAGACGGAGACAGAGAGAGGGAGAGAGAGAGAGAGAGAGAGAGAGAGAGAGAGAGAGAGAGAGAGAGAGGATTCTCTCTACTCCGGGGAACGCGATCAATTCGGTTCAACTCCTTATACTCTCTTTCGCGTTCGCACACGCGCCACTTCAACGACGGTTTTTCTCTTCAATCGTGATTTCCTCGTAGTACATTCTATTATATATAACATTTTCTCCTCGTCCCTCGATAACCCCCTAACCCTCTCTCGTCACAACGTCCCGTTGCCCCCACTCCTCATCTCTACCGTCCTTCGTCCTCCACCGCTCCAACGATTCCGGTCGCATCGAGAGAAATTTATATTCATTTGACGAAACTACGAATGTTATTCGATTTAAATCGAATCACATTTTATTCAAACGGAATTTATTTAATTTAAAACTTTCTCGTGTGTGTGTGTATTTTTTTGTTTTACATTCAAATCACATTTATATAATTTTTCATTGTATTACGGTTCGTTGAACGATTTTTCAAGAATTTGGGTGAAAATTATTTCGCGAGAGAGAGAGAGAGATTTTTTTTTTACATCACGCGTTATATAGGAATTTAATTTGGGAGAAATTCGATCGAATCGAATGATGTTTTTTGTTTTTATACGGTGTTACGTATTTTTAACCTTTCGTGTGAAACTTAAAATTAGCGCACTTTTTTTTTTCTTCGTGGTAGAAAATTCAATAGCTCTTCTTGTGACTGATAATTTGCATGTATATTATTATTATTATTATTTTTATCGTTAGTTTTATTATTATTGTCGTTAGTACGGCGTGAATTAGTGGAACGATGAAATATTTTTATACTTATTATGTATATAGTTATATATATATATATATATATATATACATATATACATATATATATATATATGTATATATAGGATAGACGTATACGTGTGTTTTCACATGCGTTTCGTTTTCAGCGTCCATACTGCATGACCTCAGCGACATGCAGCCTCAAATAAACGCGATCAAAATAGAGCACCCGCCGTACTACTGCAGCAGCTACACCCCACCATCCGCAGCCTCGGCCGCGGATCACGCTCAGCCCGCGGCTAGCTTCAGTGAGTTTCAAAATCTTCCTATATACATACAAGAGTATATAGATATATGGATACATAGCTATATATTTGATATATTTAGACCACCGGGAGGTTAAAGAAAAAAAGGTGTTTTTTTTATTTAGAATCGTGTTTTTTCAAGTAAAACAACCTGAAAACCATAACTGAGGATTCATTTTTGCACTTTTAGAAAGTGCAGTTTTTTGATAATTTCATCAGGTTTAAAATTAATGGGATAAAAATGTTTTTTCGAAGTTGGTATTTTTGTTTTACCTAAATTACCTTGAAGAGCGCAGCGCGACGGTTTTATTTTCGAATTTTTGAGAATTGGATGGTTTTTACGAAAGTTTGCGCAAAATTAATTCGAGAAAGATGGTTTTTTTGAATTTCTTTTTTTTTATTATTATGCTAAATTGACCTTGAAGACCGTTGCGATGAATTTGTTTTGGAATTTTTAAAAAGCGCAGTTTTCTTGCGACATTTCATTGGAAATAAAAAGTAGCGAAAATCTAGTTAAAAGTGAAAAAAAACAAATTATCGCAGTGTCAAATTTTCCCTGCAGTACGTCGAAATTTGATAATTTACTGAAAAATCTTTCAATCGTCGAAAAAAATCATCGTACGTTCGGTTAAATATTAATTTTGTATTTGTCGTTTTTCATTTTTTTTGTTTTGCGTTTTTGTTTTGTTTTTCAATTCACAGGTCCACCGCCCGTTCATCAGCTCATAAGGAACGACAAGACTGAAAAAGCACCGACGGTCTCGGTCTCGAGCGGCCCAACCTTCTCCCCCGTTCTCAGGCCCGAGGACGGACATCGCGGAATGGACTCGCCACACTCGCAAACGGGTACGTACTCCGAAAGTCCTGTGAAAAATCGTAAAATGAAAAAGACAAAATTAATTAAACATTTCTACGAACTAAAAAATGATGTATTTCCCTCTGCGAACGAGACGATCGTCCGTTGCACCAGCGATTCGAGAAAATCGATGATTTTGTCATTTTTTTTCTTTGTTCTTTTTTTAATTTTATTTTTCAACCACAAGACGACAACACACAGCTAATTTTTCACGATGTAAAATGTGAAAAAATGTTTTAATCTTTCGTTACGTTTGAAATTTCTTCGTCGTTCCGGAATTTCCGTCATCGTCATTAAACACGATTATTATTATTTCAATTGTCATTATCATTATTTGTTTTTTCTCGTTATCCTCGAAACCACAGTCCGACTTTTTAATACGCTTAATTAATCGTAATAATTTTAACTAACAAACATCTAACATCGATAATACTATATATATATCTATAAATATATATATAGATCAATATAATTATATATCAATCGTACCATTGTACCGCCGATAGTGTACGATAACAAGTTTTTTTGTTTAATTTTCTTCCCTTCGTTTCGTTTTCTAATACTGTATTGTAATATGTGAAGAAGAAACAACAACAACAAAAGAAAGAAAATAATGACCCGACGTCGTTTCGTTTTTATTTATCGAGCGTGTGACGAACGGCACTCGTTTGTCAAAAATAAATAGAAAAAAAACACACACACACAAAAAAAAACCAGAGAGAGAAAAAAAAAGAAAAGAAAAATTGTCCAGTGTGCGATAGACCCAATCCGAGCTCATCCAGCCATCATCGTGTAAGTAAGTAAACGAGGGGAAGTGCGGCGTATCGAGATATAATCGATTAAAAAAAAAAATGAAAAAGAAAACAAAGATAATTAAAAAAGTGTAACGAAGAGGCAATAGAGGGAAAAGGGTGCGATTCGAGGGAGTCCCTCACGTAGGAATCTCGAACGGAAAGAAAACCGGGCGAAATTTTATTTTTTCACCGTCCGGCAACCAAAAAAGCGATGCGAGCGAGGCAAAAAAAACGCGAAAATCGTCGTTAACTTTGTTTCTTTTTTTTTTTGCTTTACCCTCGAACGCTCTCGGAGGATAAAGTAAAAAAAATGTCCGCCCGAGCGAGGAAAGAAAAGTATCGCGAGGATGTCGTTATTTTTACGGTATGGTGAAGGAAAATTCGCGACGAAAAATCATTTTGAAAAATTATAAAATTAATGAAAAAAAAAAAAAAAACATACCAAAAAACGAGCAAAAAAAACATCGACGTTGGACAACGACAACGACGACGATTCAAGAGACGACTGATGAGAATCACTAATATGCGACATTACGCGTGATCTCTGTTTCAGTCTGAGCACGAGCGTAGAGAGAAGCTCGCTAAACTCGACCAAAAGGTACTTTGTGATTGGTTATGATGTTATATCTATCTATCCTATATACATATATCGATATACGTACGTACATGTATCTGTTCGTCGTGATTGTTATATATTTTTGGATATTTTTTTTTTTTTTTTTTTTTTTTTCTTTCAATATCTCACGATCGAGCGCGAGCACCAAAAAACAAAAAAAACTCAAATTTGCACACACGATTGCCACGTACTTACATGTTCAACGTACATGTATGTATATGTATTTTGTATGAATCGTACGAAAATGTATCGTGGATCGAGGCTGATCATTTTTTTTGTTAATTTAATTAATTTTTATACTTTTTTAAATCGCTTCTTCGTCGAAATTTTACAATTTATTTGCCCGCGACAAGTTCACTTCTACATAAAAACTTAAGAACGTTATACATTTTGAGAAAAATGTGTCAATAATTTTTTGTTTTAATTCTAACCTTCGTATTTCTATCTTTTTGGAAATTGGATCTTTCCTGCGTTTATCAAATTGTTCCAATTCGAAATAACTCGGATACAAATTCTTTTCACATTGCTCGCTCCGATCCTTAATCGTTCTTTTTTACGCAACTTCTACAAACACCCTTTATTCATTTTTATAAAAAAAAATCAATTACTAATTTTTATCATTTTTATCGTCACGATACATTTACGTTGAGAAAAGTCGAGTCGCGAGCGCGACGCAATTGTGTGTTTTCACTGCATCGTCACTGTAAAACATACGACATATATCTATACATAAATATATATGCGTATCCCCTTTAGCAGCACTTTTGTCTCATTTTCTTCTTATATATATATGTGTGTGTGTATTTACGTACATTGATATATTTATACATGTATCGAGAACGCGCCAGCGTGACGGGGGGTCCTCTGATCCAGTTTATAAGGGATGAAAAGACAAATTTTATCGGTCGTTGGGAGGAAATAACGGTCAAAAAAATTTTTTAAAATACAAAAAATAACCAAAAAATAAAATCGTGATGCGACATTCGCGCGCGCTCGTCATGGCTCTTGATATGGTATACTATTGGTAGTTGTGCTGCACTCTCTATCTCTCTCTCTCTATCTCTCTACATATAAATACTTCTATATATACAATATGTGTATAAATATACATATATATATGCATATACGTGTATATATATATATCCATACATTGGTCCACACCACTTATATATTGGCATTGTCCTGGAACGTTAGCGGTTTGCTTGTCTCATGTCACGTCTCTTATCTCTATCTCTCTTTTTCTCTTTAAAAAGTATTTTACATACGTTTCTCTCTCTCTCTGTCTCTCTCTATTTCTCTATTTCCACCCCTTGCACAGTTTTGCATATTACAAAAATGAGAAATCAAAAAAGACAAAAAAAAAATATTTATTCAATTTTATGAATTTTATCACGATAAAATTTAAAAATGAGAAAATTCCCTACCGGTATAATATTTTGTGACACTCGTTAACGCAACTCTCGATCACCAGGATTCACGCCTGACGTTTGATTTGCGAATATGACGAATTAAATCAGCCCCCGAAATCGTCAACCAACACCGCCAACCATCAACATTCACCGACCCTTATCAACTTCAAACTTGTGTATCACGAAGTAATGATTTACTTATATACTTAAATGTTTATATTAAACATATATATATATATATGTATATATATATATATATATATATATATATATATATATATATATGTATATGTGTATATTCTATATGTATATGTATATATATATATATGTATATATATATATATGAGATGTCGATGTTGCATTAAGTGTGCCTAACTAGCCGCCTGCAGCTGTGTGCACGATTGTTGGCGCGATTAATTATATATTATTATATTGTCCTACGTATATGCGAAAAAATGAACGAACGAGAAAAAAGGAAACGTTCTCGTTGTCGATAACCGAGCGAGCCCCTTCGGAAGCCAACTCGGACGTACGCTTCGACGTTGCGACGGATTTGGAAAAAAAAATATATTTTTTTCAACGGATATCGAAAAATATATCGAAAAGAAATCCAAAAAGAAAAAATTGGGAAACTGGAAAAAAAGAGGTTAAAAAAGGTGAAAATCGTGAAATTGGCCGAACGAAGAAATCGGTTGATCAGGAGAGGAATTAATATTAATTAGAGAAAGAAAAAAAAACGTAAAGAGGAAAACTAGGCGAATAAAAATTTTCGACGATGAGACAATTTATCAAATTTCGGAGCTCGAAAGAAAAATATAACGACGGATGATGGAACGATTTAATAACAACGACAAAAAAATATTTTTCGTATAACCAACTCGCTATTAAGCATTTCTTCGTCTTCCGGGGCTCGACTTTTTGTATTTATTAATATTTTTTTTCGTTTCGTTATCGCGCAGCGAGGAAAGGATAGCGCGTGTACATAGGACCAACGAAAGTGATTTTTTGATAAACGTATCTATGTCGTGTAAACGATGATCCGTGTCGCAACACTTCGCGGAGAAAAGAATTTTTGAGAAAAATTTACTTAAAAAAAGCGAGAAGAAATTACAAAAATTCATTCAAACGATCGCGAACAATTTTCTTCCATCAAATTTTTATCGAAAATTAAGCAAATCGCTAACACAAAAAAACACGAAATTTAAAAAAAACGAACCGTTTCCCGCACGTAATTTTTCTCAAATTCTTATCACCGTTTTTTTATCACCGTATAATTTAAATAGATGACCATAGATTAATAAATTATTTACGTATCCCCAATTTGCCTGTCCGTCTGGCTGGTCTGTCCGTCGATTCGATCGGCTTTTTATGTAACATAAACCACAAAGGATAATGCCAATTTTTACCATTACGAAAATATTTACGAATAAAATAATTAAGCAACGTATAAAGAAGAACGATGCGATGTAACGAAACAAAAAAAGCACAAAAAGAGAAAGATTGCGAAAAGTGAGGGAAAGAAAAAAGATAAAAAAAAGAAACGAGAATGAAGAAATCTCCCGGGGGTTGGGGGCATGCACGGACAGACGGACGGGTGGCTTTTGATATATGTATACAAATATATTTATATATATATATATATATATACATATATCTTGCTAACTTGCAGCATACTAGCTCTCTCTCTCTCTCTCTCTCTTTCTCTCTTTCTCCCCCACCTACCCTACACCCGGTAAGCTAGCTGTCTCTCTCTCTCTCTCTCTCTCTCTCTCTGTCTCTCTCTATTTCTCTGTCTTACTATCTCGCTGTCACTGTTTCACTTGATGTCACTGTAATGTGTCTGTCTGTCCGTTCGTCTGTTCTCTCTCTCTCTATATATATATATGTGTGTTTTATATATACATATATATTATTAAAATAATAATTAATAACTGTCTGTCTGTCTGTTCGTTTGTCTGTCTGTCTGTCTGCCCGACCACCAACCCCCCGCCCCCACCAACCCTCGTCTTGATGTCGTAAACCCACTTTTTTGCCTCACCGCATTTATGGTATAAATAATATATATATATATATATAAATGTATATGAGGCATTCTGATAAATATCGAGAGGTTCGTGATCCTCGATCCCCGTGGGATTTGATAATAATTTTTTTATTCGGTTGCCACAACCCTGAGAAGCATGCAGATTTGTTTATGATTTTTTTGGGTCAACTTCTAGTTGACCCTTTTTTTCAATAAAATGTAAATTCGATGTCGACTCGATCTGGAATGCCCCATGTATATACCTAATATCGTATACTCGCGTACGGTTACCTAATTTATCATCATTATCGTTATGTTATACATTTGAAATACTGATAATAGCTTGATCTCAAAAACTAAAGTGGACCGATACAAAAAAACATGAACAAAAAATCGAGTCAAAACATTCTCACGATTATGGTTTGTAAAATAATTTTATGAGGTGTTATAGTATACATATTGTAGAGAGAGACAAATAAAACAAAACCCTCGTCCACGATTTTCGAAACCAAGCTCTTATACCGTGCGCACAATCCGTTTTTTCTTACTAACATTATCATCAGTATTATCTCATAAAAAAAAGAATACCTATCTATCTATCTCACTCTCACTGTACACGGCCAATGCTCTGGGTATGTCGTATGCTGGATGCGGTTTATAATTGATTTTTTGACCAAAGTGAAAAAACAAAAAAAACGAAAGAAAAACACAAGAATCTTGCAATTCAACGTTTTTATGCTCCGTACGATACTCTTACTATAACTATATATCACTTCTATATATATCTGTATGTACCTATATAAATGTGTACAATATATATACGTATATACATATATCTAACATAATAATGTATATATATATATATATATGTATGTCTTTGTTGCGATGTTGGTGTTGTTTAACTAACTACAAATATATATATATATATATTATTATTATAATCTTATATATTATAATAATATATAATCTTGTATATGCATATATGGACATATTAATGATCATGGTTGATGTTGATGTTGTCGTTATCATTGATGTTTCTTGATGTGTTGTTTAATCGTTGTTACCTTGCTGTTTGATGTTTGTTGTTGCACCACATACATGTAAATTTATATATATACATATTTATATATATATATATATATATATATATATATTTACGTGTATCTATATATGTATGTAAAGAACATACACATATATACAATATACCTTTCAGCCAGCCAGCCTCACGCTTGGAAGTGCCTTATCTTTTGAACGAAAAGAAAAAAGAAAAAAAAAAAAAAGAAAAAAAAAGAAAGAAAGTTCCATATTATTACTAAAAATTAATAGTCGAATATCTCCATAAACGTCTCTTATACTCATACCGTATCTCTATCTATCTCATTAAAATCGCCAAAATCTTCGTAACGCTGTTGACACCGTAACCACCGCCATCCACCCCTCTTAACAATTAATAAACAACTCGTCGACTCGTTTTCGTTTTCACAATGTTTACGTTCCAGTCGGTACAACAATCACCGAGTAGGACGAAGATTTTTTTAATCGTAATTTTAATATTGTCACAAATATTATTATCGATCGATCGATTCTCGATCGATTATCAGTCAATCGATTATTAGTCGATCGATTATCAGTCGATCGATTATTAGTTGATCGATTCTCGATCGATTATTAGTTGATCGATTCTCGATCGATTATCGGTCGATCGATTTTCGATGGATTCTCGATCGATAATCGATATTTGTTTACACGACTTTAACGTATATTCTTGTTTTCTTTTTAAGTTCTCTCGGCAGGATAAACAAATTATAAGGCTCGTTTCGATACGGTAAATGAGACAAAAAAAAACAGCGAGAGAAGGGTGGAGGAGGTTGGTCGAGGGTGGTTGAGAGAGTCGTCGATTATTGGCTGAATTTTTGTAAATCGATAATTTTCGTAAAACGCACTGATTTCAGGTCTTCACTCGCCTCACGAGGGCCTCGCCAGTGGCTCGGGACAAAGTATGTCGGGACTCGCTTATTATCAACCCGAGCATCCCGTCTCGGCCGGTGTCGTCAAGTATCCGGAGAACGGTCACGACACGCTATCCGATTTCGTGACTTTCGTGTGCCAGGAGGCCGAGAACACTCAGCAACTACCCCAGGTAGCTTCCGGGCCCCGTAAGATCCGCAAAAGTGTCGCGCTATCTACCCCCACTCTACATATCGCCCATTCTACATTTATCCCTTCGCTTCATCGTTCCTATTTTTCAATATTGTTTTTTTCTTTATTTTCCATCTTTTCTTTCTCATGTCGACCGAAATTCATTTCGACAAAATTGAATTCGCCATCATTTCTTTTTCTTATATCGACGAACAAATTACAAACAAATTTTTAACAAAACAACGACTTTTTTTTAAACAGAGGGTAAATTGTGTTCGTAAAAATTTGTTTGAATTAAATCGTGATTGTGATTTAACGATTATCGATCCGAAGAATTTTCGAAGATTCGTTAAAAGTGATTGCAACACGTGATGAAACTTTTGTTCAAATCGATGACGATTTTCATTGAGATAATTTTTTTCAAATTAAACTTTACATCTAATTACATCAAATAAAAATAGAAAATCCACGAAGCGAATTCATCTTTCTCACCCCACACTTCTCTCATTCTGTTTTTCTTCTCCTCTCTCTCTCTCTCTCTTTCGTTACACTCGCAACCCTCAAAAATCATGACTCATTTCACCCCCTGCAAACGCATCTCAGTCATCCATTAGTCAACGATAGAAAAAAAACCAACCCCTTGGGTGGTATTATTGTGGCGGCAGACGCGACACTTGACGCGGTTAATGTCCGGCCTGCACAACCCCCGTCTTCCAATCACCCTAGGCCATAAATTAAAAAACAAAAAATCAAAAAACAATTTCAAAAGAAAAAAAGAAAAAACTAAAGCCACACAAAAATTATCAAATCTTTCGTTACGCGAGTGAAAAAATAAAAAATAAACAAGAAAAGAAACAAAAAATTGACCGTCGATTCGCACGTAATTCAAACCGCGATACGAAAGCGATATTTGTTCGAAGCGTCGCCCGGGGTGGATGGATCGGGCGCAAGCGGGTCGATAGTTGATCGGTGGTATGCGATTTTGCAGGCACAACTCGCCGGACAACGCGCTGGGGTGCAAAAGTTCTCACAGTATTATCCGAGCTCGATGCTACCACCACCACCGCCAGCACCAATGGCAAGGCCGGTCGCGATCATACGCTCCACCGGTGAATTGACGGCAACGAGCGCGGGTTCCCCACCTACGTCATCTGCCTCGCCAACCGATTCGTCCGATCTCGGTGGTCCCGGTGGTCAGGATCAGCAACAACAACAGCAACAACAACAGCAGCAGCAACAAATGGCCGCCGCGGCGGCAGCCGTTGGCCTCGTCAGTTCCGGTTGTCAGAGCTCCGTCGATCCCGGTGGACGGAAAAGTCCGACGAGGATACTCGTTGCTGCTCCTCACACCAGCAGAGAATATACCTTTGCACATTTTCACTCGCAGCCTGGACAAGTGAGTTTTTATTTTGGTGTTTTTCATCCAGAAAGTATCGAGGGTAGGCAAAATATTTGGAAATATTGGAAAATATTGGAGAATACTAGAAAATTTAAATTCAATATTCAAAAATATTGGAAAATATTACACAATATTAGAAGAAAATTTCAAATATTAGAAATTATTATGAAATATGATAAAACATTAGAAATTATTATAAAGTATGATAAAACATCAGAAATTATTATAAAGTATCGAAGAAATGTTAGAAAATATTCGATAAAATATTGGCTCGAATAATTTTCTGTATGACGATTTTCGCAGCAAATATTCACGTATCCGACGATAAGTTCGATGTCCGGTGTGATTTCGCCGACGAATCTGTCCCTCTTCTCGTCGCCGGTTTCGGTAACGAGGCCCGTGGCAACTCAGAGAACGGTCTCGAACGTACCGCCGCGTTGGAATACAGCGCCGTTCATCAATCTCGAGGACGATTACAACATGATCGCGCCGATAATAGCTGGTACACCGGGCGAGCCACCCTCGGCGATGGACGAGGGTGAGTTTTTCCATCTCGATCCAGCCAATGATCGACGATTTTTTGGTGCCAATCACTCGTCGATTAATATCGAAACGCACGAATGTCGTCGGTATGGACCGCCTAAAGATCCAAAGTCTTCAAATGGTAAACAAAAATCTCTAAAATTATCGACATTTTCTTTAAAAAATATTTCTCATATTTATTTTCAAACTCGTCAAACTACAACCCATATTTAGGGCAAGTCCGGGGTACATGGCCATAGTTTTTTCAAAGTTGTGTAAAAATAAAAATAAAAACAATTCTGAACTTCTTTTAGTGTATAATGGAACTTTAAATATCTGTTTTTAAGATAATTAACAAAAATATAGCAAATTATTGCGAGATCAACCTTAAGATTACATTTTTTTTTAAATTGCCGTTGGACATCTTTCCCGGGGTATCCGGGTGTGATGGCCATATGAGTAAAAAAGAGATGGCCACACTTTACTTCTTTCTTTGGCTTCCTCTTTTGGTCTATGCGTTCGTTTGCAATCCCCTTTTCTTCGTCCGACCACATTTACAACACATATAATCATATTCAGAACAATTTTCGCGTACCCAGAGCTGACATACGATACATTGAAACCAGTCTTCGATGAGACTGGTCACGTAATAATGTTCTCCACAACTAACGCAGTTATCTTCTTTGGTCAAATCCTCATCTGATAAATCACACAATACAGGTTCTCCGTCTTCACTACTCAAGGTGGCCATATGGCCATCGCACCCTGACTCAAGATGTCCACGCATAAAAAACAAACAAATAATTACAGAGTATGTAAAGTTTTCAGATTATAAAAAAGCCGTGTTCGTGCACCGTTGAAAAATGCGAAAAAAGGATTATTTTTCTCCAAAATGTTATCACCACGACATAGAATATCATCCCTCAAGAAAATATTCGCGGTAGACAAAACGATTAGTTAAGACTTTAGTCACTTTTTCATTCATTTTCGGTGGAGTTTTTGACGTCCATTTGCACCTACACACAGGATGAAGCGAACTAAGCCAAAACAACCCATATTTATTGAGTATTCTCTGAAATATTGTAATTGGCCATCTCCCCCGGACTTACCCTAACAAAAAAAACACTCGTTTTCCCAAATCACTTCGATCTAGAATACAAAAATTTATCAGAAAATTCACAAGTAATGAAAACGAACAAACAAACAAAAATTATAAAATAAATTTATAAGAAAAAAAAAAGAAGACTCTCGATCGTTGGCAGTCGATACAATGACAACCTGACGATCCTGGCGAAAGATCATCGCGTAGAATTAAAAATCCAGTTTACTACTTTCAGAACGATACTTCCATCCCGTGCACACGAGCGGCGTCGTGGACAAAGGCGGGTCCGGGGGTATGATGGGCAACGATCTCGGAGTGTCGCAAGATCCAACGTCCCATCATCATCAACAGCAACAACAACATCAGCAACAGCAACAGCAACAGCAGCAACAACAGCAACAGCAACAACAACAGCAGCAACAACAACAGCAACAGCAACAGCAACAACAACAACAACAGTCTCAGCAGCAAGTGATGCAGGACAAGAGTGGACGACCAAAGTCTCCCCCGTGACACCGGGGTCGCGACCTCACCCCAACGCGAAAAAATGTATTATTATGTATATTCGTCGAAGCGATCGTCGCACGCGACTCGTTGCTCGCGCTTTTGCTCGAACATCTTGCCAGATACGCGAGACTAGCGAACGTTTACGTTCGAGCGCAGTAAAAACAAAAAAACAAGAAAAACGAAAAAAAACGAGTAACCCTGTCTCTCGCCCACGGTCGGTGGTCAACGAGACTTTTTTTCAATTTCCCCCGACCGATTTCCGCGAGACGGAAAGAGAAGATTGCGCTCAAGAAAATAGAAAGAAAGAAAAAAGTATAAAAAAATGAAAATTACGTTCGAGGGAAGACTACTACGAGAGAGAGAGAGAGAGAGAGCGATCTCTCGATCTTCCTTGTGCTGCTCAAAGATAAAAAAAAAAAAATAAATAAACATACAAACAAAACTAAAAGATAAAAAAAATGCGTTCTCTCGGGACGCCCGACACGTGAGTGAGAAAGAAAAACCACAAAAATATACCCAAACTTTGTCCCAAAGCCCACCTACATGCGTCCCTCTTTGTAATCCTCTTGGTCGGTTTTTCCCTGTTTCCAATATTCATCCCTCGCCCATACACCTGCGCGCATACAGACGCACACACACAGACAAACAAAACATTAAAAAATACATTAATACGTAGAAAGGTCTTCCAGCGAGAGTTCTCGAAGATAAAAAGAAATATGATGAAAAAACAAAAAAAAAAGTAATTAAAAAGAAACACAAAGGTAGAGAACAGTCGATGAGCGAGAGGCGAAGAACGCACAGGCCTATGAAAGAAAAAAAGAAAAAACGAAAAAAGAAAAAACAATTTATTGCCTTGATTATTATTAAGCGTTTGTTACTAGATGACCTCGATGTGAAACAAAAAAAAAACAGAGAAACGAGAAAAGTGGCAAAAAGAAAAAAACCTAGAATTATAGCGAAGAAAATTTACCGAGAGGTCGTAGAGAACGAGGATGAGGAAAAATTACTCGAAAAACCACGTGGGTCGTAGTCGTGGAATTCTGGCCCCAATGGCTAATTTAAATACCGTAATGACGATGGAATTTACGAATTAAAAAAAAACGGAAAATCCAAAAACCAACGAAAAAAAAAATACATTGATGATAAGGAAATCGTTTTAATACATTGTTTATGCCTAATGCCTCGGGCTAGTGCTAAATCTAGTACGGACTAGTGCTGACTAGTCGACGAAAGCTGCTAGCTAGAAAGATAGAGAGAGAAAGAGAGAGGAATTGTGAGAAAACCAAAAGAAGAAGAAGAGACAAAAAAAATACGAAAAACCCACACAAAGTAAATATTTAATATAAAACAAAATGAACAAAAAAAATACTAAAAACTCGACGAAGAATGGAGAATTAACGCGAAGGAGCCAAACGAAACGATGAAAAAAAAAGGATAAATTAACGACGGAGATTAGAGAATCACTGAACGAATTATTTGCCCTTATTGGCAGCTGAACAATAAATTGTACTATATCATTATTCGTGAATTTTTTTCTGTTTTATTATTTTGTTGTCGAAGACACGACACCGAGGCCCGGACGCGATAACGAAAACCAACGATATTTTACGAAAAATGTGACGAGGAAAAAAGGAAACGAGAGAAAAACGTGAATCGTCCGGATTTCGTAACTTCCTAACGTGAGAATGCTTGAACTCGAGCCCGAATCCCGAGTAAACGCGTGAAAGAAACGGAAAAAGAAAAGAATTATGGTCGCTCTGTGAGAAACGCAAGAAATTATGAGAGAAGAAAAAGCGGAAAAGGTTTAACGCAGGTGACAAAAAAAGGCTTGAGTTTGTCGTATTTTTCTTCTTTTTTTTAGATAAGCTTGAAAGGGTGCTCGTCCTAACAATATATCGCCAAGGCTGTTTAGCTAATACATTATATATCGTCCAATCTACGATTAGGAAACTCCCTCGCCCTCCACCCTCCCGATCCCAGAATGCCCGTTAAACTTTAATTTATTTCTTAGAAGGAAAACAAAAAAAACTGCGTTTTATAAAGATAATTAATATTATTATTAAAAAGAAAACAAAACGAAGAAGAAAAAAAACAACACATACAAAACAACGAGAATAACGAGTTAGTCGTATTTTAATTTAATACGAGGATTATATATTTACATATGTAATCCATAAGTTCTATATATATAATGTATATGGTTTTATTAAATCTTCCGGCAGCTTTTGGTTTGTTTAATTAACGAATGAACGATTGATGTTCGAACGAGTTTTATTGTTGATCAAAATAAGACATTGATCGTTTCATTGCGAATTTCGTATTTTTCATTTTCTTTTTCTTTCTTTCATTACTTTTCTTCTTTTCTTCTTTTCGTTTTTCCGAATTATTTCACTTTCCTCGAGCCTTGCCTGTCTTTTTTTTTTAATTTCATTTTTATGTTATACGAAGAGAGATTTTTCGTCTCGTTATCGTTATGGCCAACGGACGAATATCGACGCGAGGGTATAAGAAAAATCTCACAGCCTCGAGGAACGAGTGCGAATTATGCAGGAGACAGGATATTATTATAAGTTATGGGAAAGAGTAAAATAAAGTGTAAATGCTAAAAGTGCTGCTCCTCACTATTACAACTAATACATTAACTACTAACGAAATGATATTATTGTTATTATTATTATTATTATTATTATTATTGATTATTGATTATTATTATTTATAGAAATAATGTTATACGATAATTGCGATAATTGAGAAATTATCACCCATGACCGACGCCGCCGCCACAACCACCACCACCACCACCACCACTATACCGATTAAAACTGATTAAATATACCAACGATTATCTATTGTTAACTGCTACCATTAACACTATCGACTATTTGCGAAAAACTAACTAATAACGGTTATATACCACTTACTACTATTTACTAATTTACTAGTAAAAACGCTCTAACTATTAAACGTATAATTGCGAACTAAGAGAAGAAGAGAAAAAGAATGAGAGAGAAAGAGAGAGAAACAACAAGAAGCTATTGCTAAACTAAAACTAAATTCCATCACACCAATTACTAAATAACGGTATAAACAATGATGAAGGAAAAAGAAAAATTACTCGCTATAGCTCGTACGAGAGAGTGAGTGAGAGAAAGAGAAAGAGAAAGAGAGAGAGAGAGAGAGAGAGAGAGAGAGAAGAAACAATGTAAATATCTATAACGAAAGTGCTGAATTATATTATATTTAACTAATAATTTAGATATTTGCGATTGTAAAGAAGAAAAAAAAGGGAACGACTCGTCGCGAGAAAAACAAAGAATCTCGCCCAAATTATGAAACGTAAAGTCGCGTATCGGCTTGAAAAAGAAAATATATAAATAGCGAATGAGTAAGGGACGTTGACGCAAAAACAAGAAGAAGAAGAAGAAAAGCAAACAAACGGAAAAATCCCACGAACAAATACCAAAAGACAGGAAAATTAAACGTAGAGTTAGAGTGCGTTGAGCAATAAAAAAGAATATTAAAACAAAAAATTTGATGCCAATTACAAACTCCGGTCAAGAGACAACCGGATTACGAACTATCGATGAAACTTTAATTGTAAACTGAGGTTTTTTTCTACGGAAAATTAAAAAAAAAAAAAAAGAGAGAAAAAAAATACCAAAAAAAGAATCCACGAATTAATATTAACGATAATGATAACGTCAATGTATAATGCACTCGTCAGTCTTCGTCACGCGACAGAAAAAAAGAAACGAAAAAAAAGAAGAAGGAAGAAAACCGAATAAAATAATAAGAAACAGGGTGGCCCGGGACAGTGTACCGTAAAACTTGTTCTTCTTCGTTATCGCTATCACAATTTTGTTCATTCTTTTCGTCGTCCTTCCGATACGAAGATTTAAAATAAAGCAAGAGAGAGAGAGAGAGAGAGAGTGTGTGTGTGGTATAAAATTTGTGCAAGAAAAGATGACGATTGTGTATTATTTCTCGCGCCGATAGAAACGAAAAGAAAAAAAACACACACATTTTTAATTCAAAATCGTACGTAATATAAATTTAAAAAAAATAAAAAAAAAACGATAAAAACGTAAGTAATGTGATCGTGACGGGAAGGAGAGCAAAAGCTGTAGTTATTAAGTGAGGTCGAGAAAACTCGTCGAGACGACGGCCACCAATTAACGTTAACGAATCAATGCCGATCGCGTTGGCGTTATTTAAACGCGAGATAGACCGATAGTTGTTGAAATAAGAATTCGTAGGTCCTCGGTAGTAGCGCGCGTATTAGACGACGACGACTAGAGCGCTAGAGAGTAACGAAGGAAGAAAAATAAACAAAAAATAAACAAACAAACAAAAAAAGACGAATTTCGCAGGCTAAATTTATAAAACGAAGATACGGGGGATGACGCGATGGAATGAAAAAAAGAGGAGCGATGGAAACAAAACAAAAAGAGAAGAGAAAAAAATATAAAGTATCGATGAAAAGACAAAATCAAAACGGGACAATTTTTCTCAAAAATCGCGCTCAATCTTTATAATTTTGCCAAGTAACGAGAGAGAGAGTGAGAAAGTGATTAATGAATTTCCGCGAAACAGAGTCCATCGGGTAACGAGAAACCCCTTGTACAGCGTCTCGAGCTGCCTTGAACCGAAAGTGCATTATTAATAGAAGAAAAAAAAAGAAACAAAAAAAAACCAACAAAAAATAAAAATGAAAAAAAAAAAACTTATGAAAACAAATAACAAAAACGAAAAATTTCCGTTTCGAAACGTTCGCGCGCGACCTGATCGTGAACGATTTTGTACCGTACGACGTGTGAGATTTACCGATCGATCGTCTCGTGCGAGAGAAGAGCGCCGGGGGCTTGTTTTTTGTTTACGTAAGGGTTGTGTTTCGAAGGAGCGAAAGAAAAACATGACGCAAAAAAGAGGAAAAACAAAAGTTAAGAAAACGAGAAGAAACGGTAGCTGTGCGTCATCGGTCAACTAATATATATATATATATATATATGTATGTATATATATTAGCGTTAGTTCTCGAGAAATAAATAAAAATAAAAAAATAAATAGAAATAAAAACAGAAATATCGACGACGTCGAGGCGCCCCGGTCACCCTTGTGAATTTGACGAGATTTATTAATTTACGATGCTCGCGTGCAGTCGACTGAATAGCATAGAGACGAGGGCATATAAAACGAGAAACAACGAGAGCGAAACGAGTGAAAAAAAAAACATGAGGAAATAAACGAGAAACCAATTACGATGGAAAAAGAAGAACGAAGTAAAAAATAAAAAATAATAAAATAACGACAACAAATAAAAGTTAACGAAATAACAAAAATATATACAGTTTAAGTAGAGCTTTATATAACAAAATATATACGAGCGAGAACAAAAGTGAATTGATGCGGAGGAGTTAGCTAGCGGTCGAGAACCGCGACCGAACCGACTTTGTAAACGAATATAAATTTATATTATACACGGAGCTAAAAATAAAAAAAGAAACAAATAGGAAAAAAGAAAAAGAACAAGAATCGACGGAAGAAAATATTTACCGTAGCGATATCGTACCGCGACGAAGAATATTCGACGAGCTAAATTACCAATTTGTGAAAAATAATGGTAAAAGAAATTGAAAAAAAAACCATAAATAAATAAACCAAAAAAGAAAAAACGAGAAATAAAAGAAAGCAAATGAGAACGAAATTAGTGTGCGAGCGCGGTAATGAGAAAATAAACGGCGGATACGACGACGATGATAATAATAATAATAATAATAATAATAATAATAATAATAATAATAAATAAAAATAATAATAACAACGATGATAATAGTGCGATTATTATTAATATTAATACGGCAATACTATATATATATATATATATAAATAATTATAACGATATACATATATTATATAAAATACAATGATATATTTATCGAATATTTATTGAGCAAAAAATAGCACATTGTGTAGCATGGTTGTACAAAGTAGGTAAATGCGAGAGAACCAGCGATATAAAAAAGAAAAAGAAAAAAGAAAAACAGAGAAACAGAAAAGAAAAAATCGAGCGTCCTCGAAAAATTGACGAAGCACGCGAAGATGAGAAGAGGAATTAAAAATTGGCCGATTTAACGCTGGAATTAAAAGAGTAAAAAAAACAAGCGCAAGTGAACAAAGAAACGCGAAGAGAGGTCGGTGCGTTGGTGTTTTTTTTGTTTGTTTTTTCTTGTTTTCCGTTGATCGTGACAGTCCGAAATTATGTATTTTTCGTCTCACGATCCTTTTTTGTACGATTGTGAACGAGGTTCATGTTATATATCAGGGATTAGACTAAATAGTATAAAGCGCGCCGCGAAACGAAGGTGGCAAAAAGTCGTAGGGGCGAACGAGGGAAGATAAAGAGAAACGTGGGAGAGAAGAGCAAAAAAAAATGGAATCCAAGAAAAATGGGTCAGAGGCCGGTGATAGTGGCGGAGGGTCGGAAGTTTTTGGGGTGTATAATTAGAAAAGAGAAAAGCAATGAGAGAGGGAAGAGAAAAAAAACAAAAAACGTAAACAAAAACCGTGATAGCGATGAGTGAACAAAACAAAATGTGAGCCTCCTAAAGAAAACCTCGTCCCGAGGGGGTTGCAACGCGACCCCCCTCTAGAGATTTAAAGAAACAACAAAAACTAAACAACACACACAAATAAAAGAAGAAACCTAAAACAAAACGACAACAAAACGATGAGAGAGAGAGAGAAACGATAAAAAGAACAAAGAACAAAATTGGCACGAGGTGAGGATTCTTTGTCACCTTACTGCGCCAATTATACGTTGTGTCCATACTGTCTCAATTAATATTATGTATTATATATCCGACAATATTGATTATTAAAATTCTTAATACATAAAAAACAAAAAAAAAGATCATTCGCTGCATTCACCTCGTCGCGATCGTCGAACGAAAGATACGAAAACCAGCGTTGCGCATAAAAATCGAAGTGAAGGAACGATCAAGAAAACAAACGACGGTAATTCTTGTAGAAAGTGAATTAGTACAATTTATTTATTATGCTGCCAGCATTTTTCATCGTGTCCTATCGTCGCTCGAAACACTTACGACGTGTTTTACGAAACGACGAGTACAATAATTTATATTGTTCGTAGCAATTTTATCACAATGATTCGCCAACTTTCTTGATACCGTAAATAGTTTTTGTTTTGTTTTGTTTTTGTTTTTTTCGTAAGTAAAATATAGTATGTATATAAATTATAATTCTAATTAAATTAATTGGTATTATCATTATCATTATTATTATTATGCTACGGGAGTTTCTACGAGTACAGCCTGTGTACCGTTCTGAACGTTCAATTGGTACTTCCCCTATAAAGCTTGTGCGGGATTTACCCTATTATGTTTTGTTTCTTTGTCGATTGCCCGAGGAATCTTAGTTTGCTTGTACGATTTCTTTTTATTTACTTATATCGGATATGTCGAGCGTGGTGAAGAAAAACGATATTATTACGATTATTTCGTTTGCAGTCTACCAGCGAAACCGATAAGAGTTGCGAGCGTTCGAGCCATAAAAGATTAATCGTATCGAGGAATTATCGAAAATTCTAGACCGAGATGTCCAATAAATCAGCTAAATGCTCGTTCTGTTAAGTATGGGGTAAAAGAACAAAAAAAACAACAACAACAAAAATTCCAAACTAACTTTACACTTTTTGTTTCACGAGCCTCTAATATTTCGCGATCCGTTAAATCGGAGACGTCTCCGACACTTTCAACCACAAACGGTCCTTCAAATCCAACTTCGTCTCTTCATCATAAAATATCAATACTCAATTCGAATACTTCGGCAATATTTAAAATATATTTTAAAAAAGGAAAAAAAAATGAGAGAAGAAAATACCTATTTGTCTAATTACTGCAGTTTCGTCCTTTAAACATAAATCTGAGGGTAAAAATTCTAAAGTATACCACGCGATGAGCAACATTTTCATGGAGTCGCGTCCGGCGTCGTTACCGTTCGGTTTTTTTAAATTCCCTCTTTAAATACCGGAATACGTAAATCCCACCGAGGGATAAATATTGAAAGGGAGAGGCAGCAACCGTTAAAAACGCACCTTCTGCTTTTACAACCTAGTTATAAAAAAAACACGCTTGAAGCTCCGTATATTTCGGCGATGAACGACTCGGCGCTCATATATTTATCCGTTACCTAATTAAGCGCGTGTTTAACCTGTTTTTTTCTTTTCTGAGCACGTACGGAAAAAGCGTGCGGCAAGTATTTCGAAGGAACTCTTTGAAAAGAAATTGGAAACGATTGTTGCTCGACAACGAGAGAGAGAGAGAAAGAGAGAGAGAGTTTGTCCTAAAGAATAATCGTGAGAAAATCCAGACGTTCGTGTTCGTCGGGTTCTTCGCTTTGTTTTCTTCGACTTTTACGCTCACAGAGAACAGAAACAACTCGGTTCCTCTATTGGTTCTTGGACTCTCCTCGTATATACCTTTAATAGCTGGCAGTGCACCCTAGAGCATAGAAAAACAATATATATATATATTTAAGAAAAGATATTTAACGAGACGAGTAACGAGAGACTTTGAGTAAAATATTACGCTGTTTACCTGATCTTAACGTTAGAGTCTTGGATAACCTCGCCGTCGCAATTCCAAACGCTCATCGAAGAGCTCAGACGAGACGTGGAAATTGCGTTGAGCGATGGCGACGAGGGCAAGGCTCGGAATGTGAACTCGCGGGCTCTGTAAACTTCGACGAACGGCAAGTCGTACTGTAATTAAAAGAAAAAAGACGATAAAAATCAAATCAAAACGAGGATTCATTTTTGAAAATCCAATATCTTGAACGAATTTGATCGAAATAACAATAATTTCAATATAAATCATAAAAATGAGGAGAGTATGAACGAAATAGGAATAATAACCAGAGTCTTTTGTTTACTGCTGAGCCGTAACAGCATTCTTATATTGTTGAACAACGACGTATGTCGGACTAGAATAACGTCGACACAGCCATCACCGATGTGACAGTGAGGACTGAAACCCTGTGGACTTCTCGAACAGGCGCACGAAACGTTAGCTCCGTTGACCATAAAGAATTTTCCACGAACGGTGAGCCATCCTACGACGAAAAACAATATTCATTCATCGAGACAATCATTATACCCGCGATTAATTATTATCGATACATCAACAAACAATGAATTAACTCACTCGATATTTCTTTATCGGGCACCGTCTTGTGCATGTGCTGTACGCAACGATTACAGTTCTTCATGCACTTTGTGCTCTCGGCAGGATGACAAGGATCCGAGAGCAGCTCGATCTCACCGTCGTATCCCTTGTTGGCTATTATTTTCTTGAAACCCGAATAATCGTATCTCTGAGGTCCCATCCAACGAAATTTCTCGCTTTCTCGTATGACGTCACCGAGATAACCGTAACTCAGCATACTGGCGTACATTCTGAGCAAACTACGATTACTGTGAACCGAGGAGAGATCGAGACCGGCGGTATCGCCGAATATGATATGTATCGCAGCGGTCTCGACGTCGGTCGTCCCATGAAGACTGTAAGCGACCGTGTCCGTACTGCCACTCGGTATAACTCCAACCGGCAATTTCAGAGCTGGAAAATTCACCTCGCTGTCGTTCGGATCGACGTGATGATCTTTGGCAGCGCGAAGCACCAAGCCATTGAATACCTCGGCAAAAGTTCCATCGCCACCGACGCAGACAACCGCCTTGATTCCCAAAATGAAAAATTGTAAAGAAATATTGATTATCAAGAAAAATAATCGATGATAATTATTTTTATCATTACGAAAAGAAAAGTCAAAAATTTCTGTATGAAAATGGAATCCAGACGATGCATTTTTTGACTCACATGAACGTCGTCCAAATTCGCAGTGAGCAATGTGTCGCGAATGTGTCCGGCACTCTCGGTCGTCACCATTTTCGTCTCGATACCCGCTATGTGCATTAAAGGCTGGACTTCCTTCTCCCATATTTTCATTCCTTTTTTCTTACCACCAAAGGGATTGACGAAGAACATTATCTTTCTAGGTCGCTGAGTCAGTCCTGTAACGAAAAAATAAAACGTCAGACGACCGAGATAATTTATAAATTGGATTTTTATTTCTTTCGTTTCTCGTTCCTACAGACGAGAATTGTGAATGCCCATCGTCTTAGCAAATCCGGTTAAAAACCAGTTAATGACTAAAAGTGAGCAAAGAACGAAAGGTCGTATGAGAATAGAATTGCTACATCGATGCAAGCCTTTCCATTCACTTTTCTCGGACATACGAGACTCGAAACAAATCTTAGGAATGCAACGCGAACCGAACGAAAATATTGTTCTCGAGATAACAAAAAGTGACATTTTTCTTGTTTTTTTTTTTCAATTGTACGTAATCGAGAGCGAAGCGATATTCAGGCTCGCGCATTAAACTTTTAACATATTTTTGGAGAGCCTCCAAAACGACCCACGACTTTGTAACGTCGACGCATTAATTACAGTCTCCTTGACACGTTTCCACAGATTTTTTTTCCGTCTATATAATTTTTTTTTCCTTTCATCATACGTGCAACCGGATCGAAATCGATAACGTCTCGACCAACATTCTCGTACGATCCGATGCAAATTTGATACGCGTCCTTGGTCGTTATGGGGCCAGAAACGAAGAAGCGGATAAACAACGAAAATTGAATTGGGTCAGTTTGCCATCGTCCCACATTTATTACACGCGCATCATTCTAATCGCTTCAATAAAGTTCTACTTATTATTCGAGTCATGGCGTTATATCTCTCGATGAGAAAATAAGAAATTATGAAACAAAACGACGAGGAAAAATTCTCTAGCGTAATCAAGCGTTTCATTTTCCTCGTGATTTCACTCGATACTCCCAACTCTCACACGACTTTGTACAATAAAATTGCAAAACAATTCTTCTTTCTTTACTCCGTATTTCTATTTCGGTTGCACGATCTGTCCTCGTTACCCCTTGAGCCGATCTCACAATCTCTCTCTCTCTCTCTCTCTCTCTCTCTCCACCTCGATTCGTATCTCCTTCGTGCTGGTAATAACTACGTTTTTCTTTCTTGTTGATTCTTTCTCTCTGCGGTATTTTATAGTTACGCTGGAATAGCTCGACGATGGAGGTAGAAGGGTAAATTGTGGTCATCGCGCCATTTATTAATAATGAACGGCGGGACACCGGAGGAAGAGGTTTAGGTGGAACGACGCGAATGCAGAGAGAGAGAGAGAGAGAGAGGGAGAGAGGGAGAGAGAGAAAGAGAAAGAAAGAAGAGAGGATGTTACGAAACATCGTCGACCGGTCTATACACGCGCAGTCATACTTCGTTTTACGAACGAGTCGAGAACTTTGCGTGACGTAGCGTTGCTTCGGTATCATCCTCTCGAGGCCGTGATAATTACTATAACAGCGAACAAGGAAGTTGCATCGCGAATATTGCGATACGCAGATGCTCCCTCGATACCAACGATTTTTAACTATGAACATAAACTTTTCGTATCACGAAGAACTAGGTCGAACTATGTTACAGATTCGCGCTCGATATAATGATTTTTACAATGAAAACAAATTCTTTGTCTAAATAAAACTATATTGGACTATATTCTTACTCTCAATACTCTCTTAAATTAGACTTCTAGCTTGCGATACGAGGTATATAAAAATAGTTCGGTAAATCGGAGCATCGCAATATTCCCATAAACTGGATACTTTCTTATCTTATAATTTACAACAATCGCTCTTATCGAGTAATCGTAACCCGACAAATATCGTTCGTAAAATTAAGATTGTTGCTTAAAGATATTGGGATAGATAGATATTAATCAAAATTTTACTAGTGGTTACGGTATATTTCTTAAATATACTGGCAAAAGGAAAACGGAGGTTAACGCAGTCGTTTATTAAATATTAATTTTCAAAGTTTATGTCAACGTTGGCTCAACCGCGTTTGTTGTATGGAACGACGTCGTTCCCATTTCCGTTTTTCGCTTATAACTTCCGTGCTTGTAAATAAAGTGACCCACAAAACGAATATTGTGTACAGGATAGTGTACAGAGTAATATTCCAACAAAAAAAAGTCAGTTTACCGATCTAATTAATGAGAAAGTATGAAAAATATACGACCCGTTTACGAAAAAGTCAGGTTTATTGAGATGTATGTATTGAAAGGTGGCAACGTCGAAACTATAGGATAGCGGAAACAATCGAAGATCTAACGCTGTAGACACCGACCGGCATCATACGCGCGGAAGACAGCTGCCGATCTGCGATCTCACCGCGTTGCCAAAGGTCCAGTCTATTTCAATAGGATGTTTAATCATCGAAAATTAATTTACACGTCAAATAAACATACACGTCAATAATAATGACGATCATCTACCGTAAACTTGATAATTTTCGCTATATACCTTCCAACACATCATCAGTATTTTCCTACCATAAGTTGGTATTCGTGACGTCACACAATGTATCGACATACGAATTTCGTACCTTCCCCCATCCTTCAGAAATGATTTAGCAACAACCTTAAATTTACAATATCAAAATGAAATACGTATTGAAAGAAACGATCGACGAGTGACAAGAGCTTATCGATACTTGGACTAGATTTTACTCTGTTTTTGATAAAACAAAGTTTTGGTGCAAAGGAAAAGCCTTTGCGCTCGATTTTGCTTACCACTTAAAAGTGGTGTCTGAGAAGCACCTCTCTCGAGTGCAAAGGGTTAACTGCTCGCATCTTCGACGAAGCAACTAACCGTATAGATAATTTTTAATCGTTTTCACCCAGGAGGCAACCTGGCGTGAATCCGTGTGACTCATCGTAACACTGTGATGACTCCACTTGTTCTTCGGACCTCGTACGGCATAATAAAGAACAAAGTTCGTCGACGTTGCTGCGTTGTTTCCGGACGGTGAGGACGGTAAATTTGGACTCTCCTTGTCGCTTCGAGTGGGAACCTTCGTCTCGCGTATCCAATCGTCTCCGTAAGTCACCGAGAGCACGTCCGTCAGGGGAAGAGTCCATCTCTCTTTTTCGTGCGAGAATGAAACAGAAAAAAGATAGCTTCGTTAGAGGCGTCGAGCAAAATTTTCAGTCGCGAAAATTTATGCGATGCGCAAATATTTGTTCGAGACGCCAAGAGAGGAAAAAAAAAGGATCGAATGAATTTCGCGTCGACGTCGAGTTCGCATAGGAAATAAAATAAACATCTACGCATGTGGTGGCACGTTTTATGTTTTCATAAACAGATTTTTTTGCCGATCGAGCTTGATTGCTACGCGCGCGAGGCCCCTCGAGCGTCATAAAGGCCTCGTGGTCGATGCCGACGGCGTCGTTGAATTATAAATTGTTTGCTCGACTCCCACAGCTGCTCGACGATTCGTCGCAATCATTCTAATACGATTATTATTATTATTATTATTATTATTATATTAATATTATTTATTATTATTATTATTGTTATTATTATTATTTTATTTTATTTTTTTTATTATCATTATTATTATCCGCATTTTAATTAAATTTTTGTTTCAGTTAAACAATTAGAAAAATCGACGCGCCAAAAGGTGGAGATGCTAATAAAAAATGGGAAAAGGCAAAGGACGCGAATAAAATGTTTAAATATTTTTCGTAGAAAAATCTTTCGTTAATTCCGTCGCGCGATAGTTTAATTATTCAATTTTCTTAATTTCGTGCTATTAAAAAAAGACTTTACGTTGAATTATAAAACCGTTTCCGGGCCCAACGTCTCTCACTCTTTCTCTGTATCGAACTTTCTCAAGGTCTACAAATTTCTCGCCCGAGACTTCCGCAACGACCCGATGGGAAACGAGGAGTGAATGGGAAAAAAAAGAAACATAGAAACATAGACGGAATACGTTATTTGCGCATTCACGTGTGTGTCTCTCGTTGGAACGCGCGCGCACCTGTAAAGCCTCGTACCGCCTATTTATTTTAATTTCACGCTGACGCAAGAACGACGAAGTTTCGCAACGGTCGAGCGTGGAATTTTGTCTCGACTTTGTAGAATCAGTTTTGAGGAAAAGACGAGGATAATTCGTGAGAGCAACGCGTGAGTGACGAAAATAAAAATTATCTTTAAAGCAAATAATCATTTTTTTCGGATTTTTGTTTTGTTGATTTTTCTTTTCTTTTTTTTTCTTTTTTTTGTCGAACGTTTGGTCCTCGTCCGCGGTGGAAAAATCACCATAAGTCTCAAGGGTCTATTCCGCTCACGCTCGTCTTCGAGGCCGGGCAAGGTCGACGACCTTTTCACGCGGCTGTTCACGATCACAGATTCATCCACGTTTTTACTTTGAATATTTTACGCGGCGAAGAGACAATCGTTCGCGATTGACAAAAGAACAACTTTCACAAAAATCGTCGAAACACTGCGAGATTTCTCCAGAAATAGAAAATAGAGAGGTTTTTTTTTGGTTGAACGAATCGAAAACGAGAAATTTTGTTTAAATTGAAAACAAAAAATTAATAAATAAATAAATGAAATTAAGGAAATAATTAATTGACTAATTAATGAATCAATGAATAAAGTGAATACAAATTAAAAGAATTAAAAATGGAAAATTTCGATGATAAACATATATTGACAAAAATATTGACGAATTTTTGCAGATTGTCAAAAAGGAGTCAAGATTTTTCGTCGAATTGACAAAATAATCGACGAAACAAAATCCAAATGAAATAACAAACTAATAATCAAAGTGTTCGTGGACTATATGGATAGATAAAAGACCAACATTCTCAACAAACAAAAAAATTAATCGTGTCATGAGAAAAACACGGTCTTAAAATTATTATAAAAAATTGACCTTCAATAAAATATCCATAAAAATATATGTTTCTCTCTCTCTCTCTCTCTCTCTCGCTTCGTTCAAAATTATATTAGATTCGAAATGACTAGACCGAGTAAAAGAACCACAAAAGAAAAATGACTAATTAAAAAAAAAATTATTGCAGCCGGACCAAAGTGACGAAGGTCAAAATAAACCGGTGTATTCGTGACCTTCGCTCAATTACGAGACAGTCCAGGCGAGCTGTGGACGTTACATGCACGAAAGGAAGGATTAAAAAATAACTCTCCGCACTGACCTTCCGCCACGGCCATTGCCTGGGGCTGTGAACGCCCGGTACAAAGTTAACACGCAGCAGCCGTATCAACGTCTCATTCTACTTCTTTTACTCGACCTGGGCGAATTCAAAATTTACAAAAACAAAAAAAAGATTCAATTATCCATTTTCAATTTATTATCAATTTTCCGAAAAAAAAACGATTTTTTTTAATATTTAAAAATATTACAACAGTTTTTTTTACTTTATTAAAAATAATTAAATATCCTTTCTCTACTTTCGTGAAATTAAAAATAGCTTTAAAAAGTAGGATGTACGTTATCAATCTTCCAAATCGTTTTATCAAAAAAAAACTTTTTTTTCCCCCCCGACCTCGGTAAATTCGCGGTGCAAAATCGATTTTTTGTTTTGCTGTCTCACAATTTCGATTACAAACAAAAGTTCCGGCAATTTCGTCGATGCCGGAGATAATATTGTTGGCGTTATCGGGCGACGCGAAAGTCAGGCAGATAACTGTTTTCATCCCAATACTAAAACTCGTTATATTTCATTGATCGAACGATATCGAATAAATAAAAAAAATAAATAAAAAAAGTTGATGTTGCGGATACCAATCGACTCGCGCAATTGTCAAGGGCAATTGTATAACGTAATTGTGTAACATATTTTTTTCTTTTTTTTCCGACACCTTATGTTTTTCTTTTTATTGCCAAAACATTTTTTTTTCTTTTTTTGCCACAACATATTTTTTTTTCTTTTTTTTTTGCCAAAACATATTTTTTTCTTTTTTTTGTCGACACATATTTTTTTTTGATTTCTTAAAACCAATGTTTTTCTCTCTATCGACGGGAAGCAGAATCGAGGGATATCTGGGTCGCGTTGTGTTATCGGGCGCTACTTTTCGCCATAACATTATTATTGCGTGCATCGACACGTACAATGCACACCTGGCTCTCTCTCTTGAGCGCTTTCTTCTCCTTCTTCTTCTTCTTCTCATAATTCAATATTCTTTTTTTCTCCAGAACTCTATCGCACTTATAGGACCATTCTAGAGTAAAATTTTGTGAAAATTGTTTTTTTTTTCGTATTATCCAAAAATATGGACTTTCATAAACATGCTGTTGAATTTTAACCGCGAAATTCAAATTATTCAGGTCATTACAGTTTTTCTTAGAAAGAGAGATTTGGCCAGCTGCGTAAGTCCTGGCGAAGTTTAATCGCGTTTTTCTCGAAACGTCGTATTTCAAAACGGTGAAAGAGTTCAAACGAAGAGTTTTCAAGCTATCAGTCTTAAATTTCGCCACATCATTCTTCACGCCATTCTTTAACGTCATGCACAAGCGTTTTTTTTTATTTGAAAATTTCACATTTTTTTTAACGAAAAAGGGTCGAGAAAGGGTCCAATTTGAGACATAATTTTGAAATAGGCAACGTTTTGTTAATTTTCAACGAAAAAAAAACATCCTCCGTACGCTTCTACAGTTTTTCAAACTCGTTAATAATTTTTTTGTTTTTTTTTTCGTTCTGACAATTTTTTGAGCAGTAGGACTTTCCACCAACAGTCGCTATTTTTTAGACATCATTTTTCAGTGGCCAAAAAAATTATATAAAAAGTAAAACTAAATCTGATTATCAAATTTTATTTTTAAAAAAATCCTGAAAATCATTTTCATGCACACTGGAATGATCTATTGTGCAAATAATCCAAGTTTATTCGTAAAAATTTCAAAACCATTTTATTAAAAAAATTTTTAATTTCTTTGCGATCGAGCGAGAAATTGGAGAAAAAGAAAAATCTTTCGGGAAGAGAAAGATGTTTGTACGCGATGCTACCGGGTTAAACGTTTTACAATCGTTGCGATCGCACTCCGACGTATTTAACTTCCCGTTTACGTACGATAAAAAGAAACGCTCTGAGTATCGTTACCATCGGAGCAACAATTAAATGGCGGAGGTGCGATAATTGAGGAATGTGCCAACCGGCAAGAACACGAGAAAATAACGCGAGCGGAATTAACGGCCTTGAGTTCGGTTCGCGCGTACCCAAAGAAGTTCCTAATCTCGCTCGAGCCGTAGTATTTATCTAGATCGATGTGCCAGGAAATATAAATTACAAAAATCATATCATTACGATAATTATATTTCCCTTATTTCATTAAAAAAAAAAAAAAAAAAAAAATCATTTTTTTTTATTTTTTTTTTTGTTAAGAATATACTTTTCACGTTTATCGTAAATTTATATAAATATGTAAAATTGAGTAGAAATAAAAAAAATCACTATTTGGAATTATTTTTGTACGAATATTTTTGGAAAATCAATTTATCGATATTTTGCCCGGACGAAATGTCCATTCGGGTATGACGCTGTTTTTTGTTTTAATAAAAAAAACTTCACGTTGCCAGAAAGCTCGTGTGCAATTTAACGAGTCGAAAAATAAAATATATTTTCCTGCGATAGATTAATGATAAAAATTATTATTCATTGTTATTGTTATTATCGTGCTGCCGCGCCAATCTTACGACATCGTCTCGCTCAATGAGTTTAACGACACTGCCCCACACGCTAGTCAATTGCTCGCACGTTCGATACGTTTCGATACGATACGATGCGCACACACATGCGTACATAAGGAGAAAGAGGCTCACGTGCTCCAAGCGCTTCGAACGTGTCGATGCCTGGTGCCCAGTACAATTGAGTGTTATACGTATATTTATAGATAGTCGTAGACACTCGTTTATGGTACGACAATCCATTTTTATCAAAAGCCCCGTCTCAACTATGCACGTATACGTACAAATTGAACGTGTGTGTATATATATATATATATATATAGCGTTCACCGTTCCGCAATATCAAAGCGAAACACACGTTGCGTACGCCGAGTTCTCGTGCGCAAGATCAAGGTCAGAACTGCCAGAGAGAATCACTACCTTTTGCCTCGCTCTACTTGCACCAATCACGCTCTTATAATTCTCTTTGATCCATCTCCATAGTCCTTGTTACGTTTCGAACGTTTCGAGGTTAACGGTTGCAATATGATGTATCGAACACGTATTAAACGTTGTTTTGTTTTTATCTTACAATTCGTTAGGCGCTTCGCGTTCACTTTATCGTCTCAACGGGACGACAGTCATTTCTTTGTTCTCTCGCGTTGTTTTCCCGGCAGAACGCGCACGGCGTTTGTTTCTACGCGAGCTGCGACCACGGTTCGAACTTTCACGTGTTTCACCATGGAAATTTCGTTAAACGTTCGACGAGTAGACACTCGCGCCGCGCGCGTAATTTTTGTGTGGAGTTTTCATTCGCGGAAGTGAAATTTCAGCGACGTTTTCGATACGTCGATAAAAGCGTTACGAAAAGAATATTTCGTGCTTATTCTCCAGTCGCGAAACTTTGATAACGTTGTTTTTATAATTCAGCATGTTTTAATTTATAGATTTTATCATAATACAAACGGGAATGCATTGAAGGTGAGAACTTACTACAGGGTGGCCTCTCCGTCTCCCAAGTGAGCGTTCCCCGGTGAAAGTACACCCTGCATCGTTTTTTCTTGATAACGAAGGTGTTGAGGAGCACCGAAGCCGACTGATCCGAGTCCTGCATAGCGGCGAACGTTTTATATAAAAATAAATATAAATATATTTCGCTGCACTATATTTGTCGCTGTAATCGCGAGATCTCCGTTTTTCTTTTTTCTTTTCTTTTTAAACGCTCGTGGTCTCGTCACAAACGAACGGACGAGACCTTAACGACGAACTAAAAATCCTACGAACGACGACAAGGACGTCGTCATCCTGCCCGTTCGATATATCGATTTTAGACACGAGCGACGACGACAACTGTGTGATAAAACTGTATTTATGTAAATACTGTGAGTCACTGGCGAATATCGCGAGTCGATCGAAACGCAAGAACTGTGAAAAACAGCGTGAAACGCGCGAGAGGCGTCTTTATCGGTGCGACAGAATTTTCTCACGTTGTTGCCTCGCTCGTTCGTGCGAGCAGACTGCTCGATGCCTCGTCGGAATAACTCTCGCGCTGTACGCTGTACGAGAGTGCGGTGACAGGGAGATCTCTTTTCGGGCTTTCAACCTCCGCTCGGATGCCAATACCACGGCCTTCCAGCTCGTGCGTGTTCCACTCTCCCGTATATTTCTTGCCGCACTGGGCTCATCTACTTGCATGTACTTGCTAGCATACGTATATAAACATCCAAAGGACACTCGTCGAGTATCTCTCCCTTGCTTACCGTCCGAAAACTGGAGGTTACCAGCGTGATTGGATACGAGCTTCCGCAAAACGCCGCAGAACACTGTCAGAAAAATTGACGTTACCGACAGGTTTGAATACGCAGTTCCTCTGACCGCCGCGCAAAAAAAACATTTATTTTGAAAATCTCAAACTGTCGCGGACAAAGTTTCAAGCGTTCGAAGATGCAGAATTTGTTCAAAAATAGATATGTTTGAATGTTCATAAGATAATTGTGCTTCGTTATTTGCTACTAATAGCCGAATAATTGTTGTTTTTTATACGTGATAATTATGTAGGATTAAAGAGCTCTTTCATCGTTGTGTTATGAGTTGGAAACACAGAGGGGTTGAGGTTACGTTTTGAGGTTATACGGGTCATTCTGTGATTACATTTTTCGAAAAAACATTGCTTAACTTACGATAATGGCTCGGCGACGTAGTACAAACCGACGTTCATCACGAAAATCTATGAATTTTACGGAACTCGATAATGATTCCGAACTCATCAACAGAGGTGAGCTATTCTAAGGAATTTGTTCATTATTCTGTTTATTACATTTTACACTTGTATTGCGGTCAATACAACTAGAAAACTGTTCAATAAAAAGACATCTCATTTCTCGAACAGTATTATATTATTTTTCGCGCATATTTTCTATTTCAGACAACCCATTGTGGTGGAAAAACATCGAAAGTGACATTACGGTGCGCCAATCCCGTAGAATTTCTCTTGCCGAAACAACTGCTGGGATCTTAAATTCGGATTCGCTAGTCGATCCGTCCGAATTGCCGGATGCATGGTGGGACAAATTGGACAAAACAAATCCCAAAGCCCTTGAACGCGTTTCAAGTCGTCCAAGCAACACTCCAGCTTATACTCTGAACGATTCTAACGTTTCCGACGATATCGATCACGCGAGCATAAAAAAGCGTAAAGTCGTTTTGCGCACCAGATCTAACAAGAGCGAAACAACGGACAATTTTGCGAAAGCTCTAGTACATTCCGATCTAGCGCAGGCCGAATCATTGTCAACTGAAAAGCGAAAGAATCCGAGCAACATTACATCGGATACTGAAGTTGTTCGCAAGAAAAAGGGCAAACTTCAACATTCCAGTGCTAGGAATAGCCCCGAAGGCAGCGATAAGGATGCGAGTGAAAAGACGAGCGACGATTCGGATCTTATCGTAAAAGCGCGACCATTAGCATTTAAAAAACGTTCCACAAAGCTCGCCAACGATTTGTTCGACGACATACTGAGAAACGAACCAGTTGCTGGATCTTCGGGAATAAGTTCCGTCGCTAAAGGTTCTCGAAGCAGAAATTCCACGATTTCCCAAAGTACGATGGAACCACTCGCAATTTCCTTCAGTGCCAACGAATCCGGTAGATCTGTTGATAATCGAAGCGAAATTTTGCAACAAGTCAGCGATCGCGATGATTCTGAACTAATGCAACCACCGAAGGCAAAATTACCTCATAGGAAACACTCATCGGTATCGCACTCTCGGATCGTAAATTCTGATGACAGCGATAGCGATGGTACACTCAAAAAAGTAAGACCATTCTTTTCAAAAAAGAACCTTCAAAAAGTATCCATGAATCCATTCCACGAGATATTGAATCAAAGTTCGGATAACGAGAGTCGAGAATCGAACGATTCGGTTAAGAAACATCGTACCTCAAAGCATTCGGCGACAGGTAATCCAAATGATTCGAATCGACGTCCAGATTCACAGACTTCCATGAGAAAAAATTTGAGAGCGGAAGATTCACACGGTCGGAGAATCGATCAGGGCGAGGATGACGTTTCGCTAACGGGAGAACGATCATTGAGATCAACAAGTAAAAATCGATCTTTGAGATCAACGAGCACAAAACGATCTTTGAGATCAACGAGCAAAAATCGATCTTTGAGATCAACAAGCCAAAGTCGAATGTTGAAATCAACAAACGAAATACCTGATTCGGCATACGAACTTCCCCCCAGAGAAAGGAGTAGCCCCTCGTTCAACCGATCGGTAAGTTGGTCCATTGACCGATCGCCCACCCAGACTAAAATCAACGAGTTGAACAAAAGTAAAACTCCTAGGAGGGAATCGCGAACCATGGTTTTTTCGGACGAGGATATCAGCGTGGAAGATATGAGCAATGGGAATGAGAGTAATCAGATTTTTTTACAGAATATGTCTAGAGACGATAAAGTTCGGAGATCTAGGCGAAGCGTTCGATCTAAGAATAAATCCTTGAGAAGTATTCAAGCGGTCGAGAATAACAGCGAGGAAGAAGCAACGGACGCTGATCCAACAGATCCAAAATCATCGAGCTCTATTTTGAAAGATAAATCGCGAATTTCAAGAAAAAGTCTTGCACCTGCGAATAAATCCCGATCGAGAATCGAGTTAGACGAAAGTCTCGGAGAAGATGAACCCGATGATGTGGAGAGAACAAATCCAAAATCATCGAGCTCTATTTTGAAAGATAAATCGCGAATTTCAAGAAAAAGTCTTGCACCTGCGAATAAATCCCGATCGAGAATCGAATTAGACGAAAGTCTCGGAGAAGATGAACCCGATGATGTGGAGAGAACAAATCCAAAATCATCGAGCTCTATTTTGAAAGATAAATCGCGAATTTCAAGAAAAAGTCTTGCACCTGCGAATAAATCCCGATCGAGAATCGAATTAGATGAAAGTCTCGGAGAAGATGAACCCGATGATGTGGAGAGAACAAATCCAAAATCATCGAGCTCTATTTCGAAAGATAAATCGCGAATTTCAAGAAAAAGTCTTGCACCTGCGAAAAAATCCCGATCGAGAATCGAATTAGACGAAAGTCTCGGAGAAGATGAACCCGATGATGTGGAGAGAACAAATCCAAAATCATCGAGCTCTATTTTGAAAGATAAATCGCGAATTTCAAGAAAAAGTCTTGCACCTGCGAATAAATCCCGATCGAGAATCGAATTAGACGAAAGTCTCGGAGAAGATGAACCCGATGATGTGGAGAGAACAAATCCAAAATCATCGAGCTCTATTTCGAAAGATAAATCGCGAATTTCTAGAAAAAGTCTTGCACCTGCGAATAAATCCCGATCGAGAATCGAATTAGACGAAAATCTCGGAGAAGATGAACCCGATGATGTGGAGAGAACAAATCCAAAATCATCGAGTTCTATTTTTAAAGATAAATCGCGAATTTCAAGAAAAAGTCTTGCACCTGCGAATAAATCCCGATCGAGAATCGAATTAGACGAAAGTATCGGAGAAGATGAACCCGATGATGTGGAGAGAACAAATCCAAAATCATCGAGCACTATTTTGAAAGATAAATCGCGAATTTCAAGAAAAAGTCTTGCACCTGCGAATAAATCCCGATCGAGAATCGAATTAGACGAAAGTCTCGGAGAAGATGAACCCGATGATGTGGAGAGAACAAATCCAAAATCATCGAGTTCTATTTTGAAAGATAAATCGCGAATTTCAAGAAAAAGTCTTGCACCTGCGAATAAATCCCGATCGAGAATCGAATTAGACGAAAGTCTCGGAGAAGATGAACCCGATGATGTGGAGAGAACAAATCCAAAATCATTGAGCTCTATTTTGAAAGATAAATCACGACTTTCTACAGTAAGTCGTACGTCCAGAAACAAATCTTCGCAAACAACTAAAACCGTCAAAAATCTGAGTGAAGCTGAAACGGACATTGAAGAACGAGCGGATCCAGAGTCTTCAACGTCATCTTCGAATGAGATTTATAATACATCTAGAAAAAACCTTGCATCTACGAGGAAATATCTAAAACCCTTCAAATCTGTTGAAAATTTGACTGGAGATGAAACTATAATCGCGGAGGACACGGATCCAGAGTCATCAACTTCTGCCATAAAAGATAAATCTCGAACATCTAGAAAATCCCTTGTGCCTACGAATGAATCTCAAGGAAGCGCTGCATATAACCGAAGTAACAGTGAAGATGAATCGGACGATGCTGAAAACACCGATCCAAAATCGTCAAAATCTTTTTTGAAAGAAAAATCACAAACTTCAAGAAACAGTCTAGGACCTGCGAATAAATCTCAGCCGAGAGTGGAAGCAGACGAAAGTAGCAGTGAAGATGAAGCGAAAAGAGCAAAGTCATCTAGCTTTCCTGGGAAAGATCATTTTCAGACTTCGGAAAGAAATCTTACACCGGTGAATAAATCTCGACGAAGAACCGAATCGCACGAAGGCGTCAACGAATCCGAAAACGAAGTGGACGAAAACCCAAATAGAAAATCATCAAGCTCTCATGTCGGAGAGAAATCTGGCAAATCGAGAAAAAGCGTCACGCCTACAGATAATGTTACAGATAATGCTGAACAAACGACCGAGTCTGGCGTAAGTCTGAGCGAAGCGGAAATAACAAGTACACCGAATACGAATGTAAGCTCAAACTCTGAGCTTGGAGAAAAATCTCACATTTCTAGAAAAAGCATCATGCCTACAATCGATTCTCAACCACTTATCGAATCTGGCGAAAGTATCAGTGAACAGGAAGTCGAAAGTTCCGGGAGCACAAACCGAAGCTCATTAAAATCTCAGTTAGAAGAATCTCACGTGTCCGTAAGAAGTCTTGGGACCACGAATAAATCTCGAGAAATCATCGAGTCTAATAAAAGTATTAGTGAAAATGAAGCTGAGGTGGAGAATATAGAGAAAACGGATCGAGACCAATCGGATTCTCATCTGAAAAAGAAAGGCGATACATCTATAAGAAGCCGCGGGCCTGCGAATAAAAGCTTGCAAGCAAGTAATAAAATCGATGCCTCGAGGATAAGTTCTCACCGTCTAAACATTTCTTCGGCGTTGGAATTTGCCAGAAGCGTTGAAAAAGAGAATGCCGAAGATGCGGAGCAAACCAATCAGACAAATGAAGGAAAAACGAACAATCGTATTCTTCAATCGAAAAATTCTTCGATACAGCGCAACGATACGAAACACAGAGAACCATCGCTTTCAAAGGAAAGAAACCAAGAGAAGAACGATGCCTCGTTGGCGATTCCAATGGAAAAAACCCCTCGAGCTCAGCAAATGAACAACCCATCGTCTAAAAAAATCAACAAGTCTTCCGCCAACAAGACCAACGTTTCTGAATCCCAAAAAACTATAATGGATTTCTTTCCATCGAGATTTTTGCAAAGATCCGAACACACGAGAGTTCACGAGGCACCGACGGATTTCGACAAGGAAAAATTGATTTCGATAAAGAAGAAAATGGATAAGATAAAGAGCCGAGAGATTGAGTTGTTGGAGAACGACATTGTCAAGAGGAAAAAAACTGATTTGTTGATACATTCGATAACGGCTACGAAGGGAAAATTGCGTGGAAAGAAAAATGCTACATCCAAGCCGAAAAGAGCGGGCCAGGTTGACACAGTTGTTTACAAGCCACCAAAACTAGTGAGGCCGCAACTCTGGGCTACGGATCGTCTTTATCGCCATCTCTGGAAACGCATGGAGCCAACCTGCCAAATGGCAACTCGTCGAAAATCAATTAAGTTCGTCCAACAACTCTCTCAAATTGTTTCGCTGACGATCAAACGAAAGAAATACGATAATTACAAGTTACAGGTCCAAGCCCTTATGAATGAAATGGCCAGACTCGATATTATAAAAACGCGAAACGATTTTTATGATTTTTGCTACGACTTTTTGCCATACGAGTTTCGCGTAAAGGTAACACCTATTTTTCTGCCGGGTAATATTTGCAGTATTCCTTACAACCCTAAAAAGCTCCACGCTCCGATTCTCTCAGGCGGTGAGGATTAATTAATTAAACAAGTCAACAAACGATAACAAGTCGATCAATCACACGTGTTTGCGAATACTGAGATTAAAATCTTGCGGATTACAACGAGTGTGTACAATTAATTCTATAAGTCGATGCAGAAGCTTGACTGTTGGCGCATTCTATTAAAATGTGTAAAATAAACATAGGAACGTGAAAAAGTTAACACGAGTTCATGCGATCGGTCGATAATATAATTTATCTATATTTATAAAGATTAACGTATAAGAATGGAAAAGTGTATTTTTGTATTAAATGTTTTCTTTCTCTAAATAAACGGAATACGTAATTTTTGTAAAGCTGGAATCAATGCTAATTACTAATATAGTGAATAAAAAAGTGTTTATGATGTAGGGAAAGATTCGTAGATAAATTATATGCATGGAAAAGTTTTCGATTATCGAAGCGAGCGTAATTCTGACGATGCACCCGTCGATACATCGTCTCTCGTGACATTCCAAGCGCCGTATATTTGCCTTCGCAGTTAGCTCTGTAAACAAGCATATATTCAACACTTGCGTCTGCTAGTAATAACCCGACGTATTCATCGACGAATATCCTCCGTTCCCCCATATTTATACGCTGAGTATTATTCATCGATAAGTTTATAAAGCGTTTATCGATTTCATGCACTTTTGCAGCTCTGTACTGAAAACGCGACCGTAGTAGATCACCGAGCGGTGCTGCCGCCGATCGGCTGCACCTACAACGAGAATTGCACTCTGCAGCAGTTTGTACACCTTGCATCGTGAGTGTTGTGCTTTTGTGTTGTCGCCGAAGCGAAAAACGAAACATGGCTGACGCGATTACGCTTACAACGGAATAAAATAAATACGCATCCAAATATAAAATCTTTGTTTATAACAATGCTGTAAAATGTGAACGCTGGTCGAGACGCCAAAATGTCAAGTGTCTCGCCTCATCGCGAAAACACGACTCGGTACGTGAATCCGTGGGTGTAAAAGAACGCCGCGAGCGACAAGCGCGTTGTTTTTCTTTTGTCTTATTTGATTTTTTACCAGTACATTGCATTTACGATTTTGTACGTGACTCGCGCGGTTTTTGGGGTATGAATGGTCAGGTGCAATCGACGCGCGAGAGGTTAGGTGAGTGGAAACATATACGTTTTGAAATCTACATAATCCACTTATATCGATCGAACGATAATTCCTTCGTTCGTCGTTAAGACGATCGTAAAAAAGAAAAATATTCGACGGTTTTTCTCACAGTTGCATTCGCGTCGTAGAGAGAGCACGGAGAAATTCCGTAATCCTCGTCTCGCGTCTGCTTGACAGCTCGTGATATTCCGAGCTATTTAAAAACTGTTTCAATTATTATGATTATAACGCGAGGAGAGACGTTATCTAATTGGAGCGCGTTTCGATGTTTCCGATAGCTTGAAAACCGACTTTATTTATTTTTTTTTAAATCGTAATGAACTCTTCGAATATCCGTTCTCGAAACAAATGTACTGCTGAGTGGCGTGTCTACGTTACGTTGTCGTAAAATGGAGTACGGATTCAGACCGAGTTGTTTAAAATGCAAGTAAAGATTTCATGTGCTAATTGTTCGTCGAGTGTCATAACGAGGCTGTTATACATTTTTCCAAAGAGCTAAGATTCTATGTAATTTTAATTTACATCTTCGAAGGTGGCCTGAGCGCTACGAGCACAGGATGGTTCTCGGGCTTGATTCCATCGGAGCACGTCTCCGCCTTGCCAGAAATTCTCCCCCAGACAGAGGCGGAAATTGCGCTCAACGATGCTGCTGTGGCTACGGAGGTAGACAACAAAGTTAAAACCAAACTACTCACCATGTGGAACAATGTTAAATACGGTTTGTGTGAGCACTTTAATTCCGTCAGAAAAATCTCTAACTCAATGATTATGTCGATTATGATATTTAAGAAAGATTTTTTTACATAATTGAAAATGAGGAGTCCTCGTTGAGAAAATGATGCATGGATTCTTCGTTTGGAAATAATTCCGATGTTTCAATATTCCAAACATCTAAATTTGTATATATTCATTGAATTAAAAAAAAAATTTGATTAGTTCTTTATCGATAACTTGATTTTTACAATATAGCAAGAACAACTTCGCGTCTTTGTTATGGAAACTTATTAATCAATCGATGTATCTCGTACAGGATGGGCATCAAAGATAAAAACGAATTTCTCAAAAGAATCTCCCGTATGGCTTCTCGGCTCGTGTTACCACAAGAAGCCCGAGGATTTGGAGAGAGCTTCCGAGGCTGTTGGACTGGACATGGAAACCGGTAGCGAAATATCATTGGCCGTGGACGCGGCAAATTTGGAAGAAGGAATGGAGGGTTTCAAGAGAGACTTCGTCTCGCGACTTTGGCTCACTTACAGACGAGAATTTCCCAATTTAAACGGGTCAAATTTCACGTCCGATTGTGGCTGGGGTTGTATGCTGCGAAGCGGTCAAATGATGCTCGCACAGGCGCTCGTTTGTCATTTTCTTGGTCGCGGTAAGTTATCTTTCACACTTTCTTACCATACTGCAGATCTTACTACGACGCAATTTTTCTTTTAATGAAAAAAGTAAATATCGCCTTTTTCACAAAAGTGCTTAATCGAATACTCAGGAAATTATATTTAGAAATAAGTGTCCATCGATGATGCACACAAGAATACGGAAAAATACGTAGACGATTTTTCTTTCCTTAAATAATCGTCTCGAGCGCGTAACATTGAAATAACAGTTTCATACGTTTAGATTGGCGATGGAGGCCGGATCAACGTATCGAGACGCATCACCAATTTATGGAGGAGAGTAAACACAGAATGATAATAAAGTGGTTCGGCGACCAGCCGACCCCTCACTCGCCTCTCTCGATACACAGTCTCGTGTCCCTCGGCGCATCGACTGGTAAACGAGCCGGTGACTGGTACGGGCCAGCATCTGTAGCGCATCTGCTCAGTCAAGCTGTTAAAATTGCCTCTGCTGCTCACAACGAATTCGAAAATTTGGCTGTGTACGTCGCTCAAGATTGCGCAGGTGACTATTTATACGAGAACGGTCACCTTCTAGCTCGCTAATGAAATTCGTAAACAAATGTGCGAGAATAAACCGACATTACAAACTTCTCGTTTCAAGAAGCGAAGCTTAATTAATCGCTTATTCTATCTTTCTATAAGAAATATTAGCTCAGTACTTTGATGATTTTAAAAATTAACTATATCATTTTTTCAGTTTATCTCGACGACGTGAGCAGCGCTTGTAAAACAGCCGATGGTGGCTGGCGATCTCTCGTCCTTCTAGTACCTCTTAGATTAGGTGCTGACAAATTAAATCCCGGCTATGCTCCTTGTCTCACGTCGCTTCTCAGTCTCGACGTTTGCATTGGCGTGATCGGTGGTCGACCCCGCCATTCGCTCTACTTCATCGGTTATCAAGAAGACAAATTGATTCATCTTGATCCGCATTATTGCCAAGAAGCCGTCGATGTGTGGAAACACAATTTTTCATTGGCAAGTTTTCATTGCTCATCGCCGAGAAAGATGCTTCTTTCGAAAATGGATCCGAGCTGTTGCGTAGGTTTTTATCTACACGACAAAAAAACCTTCGACAGTTTTGTCAAAATAGTCGAACCTGTGAGTAATTTAATGGATATTCGAAATACTCGAAGTTGATTAAGAAATCCAGTTAAATTTCATTTTCTTCGAATTTATGTAAAAATTAAAGAATTATCGAGATTTCTTAAGATAAATCTGAAGATTTTTATGATCGATTACAGTTTTTGGTGCCACCGAATCAAAAAGTCGACTATCCGATGTTCCTATTTTGCGAGGGAAGTGGCGACGATTTGCGACGAGGATACGAGGCGAGCGAGGGTATGCTGACGTCATCGACGTCGGCAGCCGGAAGCGATACCGGCGAGGACGAGACTCACTACGAGTGCGAGGAGTTCGAGCTCGTTTGAGCTGTTTCGAAACTCAAAACTCGGGTTTACGAATAACAATACAAAAAAAAAGATAGCTCGTGTACTTAAGGACCGATTAGACCGTCCGCGGAACTGACGAAAAAAAAAAACGAAAAACTAAACTCTTGCTGCTCCTCCTCGCGCACTGGCCTTGAATTTATTTATGCGAAAATAAATAATCGCGCCGTTCTCGCTCGACTAATTTAAAAAAAAAAAAAAAAAACGGCGCGCTTCGGCAAATATTATCTCTTTATGTTTTTCATGAAAAGAACTCCATGGAAATGCACGATGAGAAGAACGCTCAATTGTTTTGTTATTATTAACAAACAAAACTCTCGCAAAGACTTTGAATTTGGACTTGTTATGTTTCGAAGAGGCTCTGAGCTGTTATCGACCGCACTCTACTCGTTTCTTTCTTTCTTTGCTTCTTCTTCTTAAGGTCGCGAAAATTCTATCATTTATACGATGAGCTTTATACATACGTTCGATCATTACCGTCGCGATTGATCGAGCGATTCAAACGTTAATTATATTCTCGTTTTTATCCGTTACCCATCTCATCGATCTCACTTCACTATTTGTACCGGGTGCTCCTCGAGTCTTGCGTAGATCGCGATTCGATTTAGACGCTCCTATAGTCATTAATTGAATTTATCTCTCAGCTCTTGCTCGGTCCTATACTTACCTCATACCGAGAAATGGAAACGAAGAAAAGAAGAAGAAAACATATGGTCGAAGCTTAATCTCGTTGTACTTTAGTTTTTGAAATACGGTATCTCGAATTCACACTCTGTATTGTAAATAATGCTACAAAAACAAAAACAAAAATGTTAATCGTAGATAGTTTTGGTGTGTCCCCGCACACCGTGAGAGAGGCACGCATAGGAAAGATAAAGAAAAGAAGAAAAAACTTAAACTTTAGAAGAAAAAAAATAAAAAATCTCTAATTTATTTATTTATTATCGAAATTTCATCAATCATGAAGTTGTTATTGTTCGTCCAGTCTATCTCATTCATTATTGAAAAGAAATAATAATAAAAAGAAATTTTTAAAAACTGGGCGAGATATTATTATATATACGATATGTGGGACATGTTTTTTGAGCGACGAGCAATTTTGCTCTTATTCCGTGTCGGATTAACGTTGGGTTACCGAGAAAACGTAATCGGTGAGAATAAATGAAGATGAGTCGTAACAAAAATACGTATGATTTTTATTCATTCATATATCCTATTTGTCGATTCTTTTAATCTATTTCCCTCTATTGTTTATTTTTCCCCGTTGTTTATTTGTACAAAACTTAAAGCCTCGATATTCCTATAAAACTTGATTGAACTCTATCCACGAGCTTTCGAAGTCGACCGTTCGACGATAGAGTTCTCTTTGATAAATCGGAACGGAAGAAACAAAAATAGTAATCATTTTTCGATCTTACTCGACGATCTCAATTCCGTACGTCGTATCGAATCACGTCCCCTTTTACTTGATTTTGTGTGGCTTGACTGGATTTTTGTCTCGTGTATAGATGCGATTTTTGGATCTCACAGACATCGTTCTACGCATTCTTTGATGCTCGGCCACATTTCGGCGGTTGTGTTACCACGAAATTCTTTAAGAATGCCTACTTTTCGATAGTAACTTATAACAGGTTCGGTCTTTGTTGCATAATCCTGCAATCTCTTCTTCACGACATCCGGTTTGTCGTCCGGTCTCTTAGTCAATTCTTCACCGGTCACGTCGTCTTTGCCCTGCGGACAAGTGTAATCACCGGTTATCTCGTCACAATTCCCACAATATCTTTCCACCCGAAAACAGACTCGACGAACGCAATATTTCGTACATTTTTCATCTGACAGATAAATAATAATAATTCGCAAGAAAATAAAACTCGACGATTCTCACCGCTTCCTTGGGATCGTTGAAGCCAATGTTGTAGACTCTGCCGCTCGGTAGATGGATCCACCTGTTCTCGACACGCTCGAGTATGATAGAGTGTGGCACGTTGAGATTTAGAACGAGATTCACCGGATGGCTCTGTTGAAGTTTCTCAGCCTGTGCCAAAGTCCTCGGGAAGCCTGTTTCGTACGCATCGAATCCAAAAAAATAAATGGAGAAACGTAATTAAAAGGCTTTCTTATTGTTGCTGGTGACAAAAGAAATCGCGAATAATTCATAGTCGCGTCGGTGTCGTAATACGTAACGAACTTTGACTCACCGTCGAGCAGCCAGCTACGCTCGCCGGCAGCCTGTATTTCATTACCGATAAGAGATATCATCGTCTCATCCGGCACGAATCTACCTTCCTCCATAAACATCCTCACTTCCTTGCCAAGTTCTGCCCATGATAATACAGACAGACATACATATTTATACATAATATAAATACAAATTTCATTACATAATTTCCGATGAGGCTTGCGTCATTGAAATAAAACCCTCTAACGTTTCGTATTTAATATTTGTTCGCTCGATCGTACAAACAATTGAAAAAGTGCAATGGAATTGTCTATCCCCCCCCCCCCCCTATCGAGTCCTTAATCGTCCCGAACATACAAAAATCAATATCCATTTCGTACTTGATTTTATTCTTTTAATCTGTCGTCCTCGAGACGTTATTACCCGCGAACGTACCAGTGTTGTTGTTCACGTGAAAGCGAAGTTTGTCACCACTGGAAATATGAGTAACCCCAAAGGTATTGACGATCCTCGAGGATACGGTGCCCTTGCCAGACGCCGGTGCGCCAAGAATGACGGCTCTGAAGGCTGTGGCCTTAGCCAAGCACGTGGATACCTTGACCATTATTTATATCAGCCCTGTTCGTTCCCGAAATAACTAATACGAATATAATGTCCGTCTCGTAGGTTTTAATATCTCGTATTCTTGTTTATTCGAACAAAGGCGCGTGCGGGGTGCGCCTTGGGTTCTGTCACGTCGTTTTTTCACACGATGAACGAGATAAAAGAAATATTCACGCCCTGTGTCAAGTCCAAAGGTACGATGAACAGCCGGAATTCATATCGAGACTATGCATAGTTATTTCTTCGCGTGACTAAAACCGCCTTGATATATCTAATGCACGTGTATAACGGAATAAAACGTTGTGTGTCCACACGACAGAGCGCACTTCGACCCTTGATTATCTCGCGCTCGTCACACGGTCGACAAGCAAACCGCCTACCAGAACAACCGGCAACGCACTAGAATTGTCTCAATTGTCGCATCTGACCACGAACTACGATAACTAATTTTTCGTACGCACGTGCGTGACGCAAGACTACTAAAGCGTTTCGCAACTGATATAGAATACGACTACATACGCGATGGATATTATCGCGCCAAATGCCACCGCGATATCACGAATGTCCCTCTGGCGGAGAAGAGCTCGTTAGACCCAGCGATTGATTACGTCCGATTCATAATTAAATAGGAAAAAATAAAATTATCAGTAACGAAAGTTAAAGGAACCGACAGGTGAGAGTAAAGATAGCGGAAGTTGAAATATGAATGAGGGATTGGGACGAAGGAATTATGAATATATATCGTACGAATAACGGTTAAGGAAAAAAGAATGTTCGAGTTTCAAAAAGCCATGCGAAAATTTGTATTCCGAAAAAAAGTATCGATTCTTAAGATAAGCATTTTTGTTTTATTGACAAAGTAGTACTTTTATTCCATATGAAAAAGTAATACAACATTTCAGGACCTGTTCTCGTCCTTCGAGTTCACACCCTATCCTTCCTTCATTCTCGTTTTTATCTCTTTTAAAAATGAGAAACGGCACGTTATAATCGCGATAGTCAGAAGGCCTCCGTATTTGGAAACGGTGTACTTGATATAAAAATTTAAATACAGTGATTGATCGTCCAACCATTGTTAGTTCACACTCGAGTTATTTATTTTGCTTTCATTTGACTTCAATTTGTCTGAAATTGAATTAGCGAAATTCGCGAAACGTGCCAGAATACACATTATCCAAGAATATGGGGTGAAAATTTAATGCGTTTCTAAAATATATGCAGACCTCTCTCTGATTTCTTTTTTTTTATTTATCCTACATGGTGTGTGTATGTGTGTGTGTGTGTGGTTATGATACCTGAATTCTTCGTTCTCATCATATCTTTTTGCTCCTTTTCCTAGATTCGTACCAAAAAGACATTTTACACACTTGATTATTTTCTCTTCGTTTTGTTTTTCTATCACGATCCGTTGGTCTTCCCGCATGCGACGATATTTTTCTGTTTTCGATGAAGTTTTCGTTAAAATCTTTTTCTTTCAGGTTTTCCCATTTTCGAGGCTAATGCTATCTTAAGAATTTATGCTTAGCCGTTAAAGATTTTGTTTTTCTCTTTTCTCTCTCTCTCTCTCATTCTCCATCGTACACTAACGGAATATATATATGTATACCAAAATCAATTTAAACGAGAATCCAGAGTGCATGAAATTTTTTTTTAAATGAAAAAAAAAAAAAAAAAATCATTCCTTCCGCGATTCGGCAAACAGAACAATTGTAGGCGAGATTTCTTTTTGTTGTTTTTTTGCCCAGTGCGACGAAGTGGCAAACTAGGCTGATATATTGAGATAAGACATTTGTTCGTCATTCCTTGCGATGATTGTTGTTGCTGGGTTTTAAGGGAGAATATATTCGTTGTCCCAGTAGGGTTTTTGTTGTTATTTTGTCCACCCCACCAATCGGAGAATGAAAATCGTTCTCTCATGCTGACGTCGAATCAAAGTGCCGTTTAAAACATCTGGCACGATTTCAATTCCGTTTGTTACTTTCTTTTTACCAGAGTTCACCGTCTTTCTCCTTAGCCGGAACTTCGATGACTCGCGGCTTGTCGATTATCCTCGCGGTGCGATTGCCCTTTTCCACGATACCGATTATCCACGCTTGATAGCCTTCCTGCTTCTCGATGTCTTTGCAGTAAGCAGCAGCCTTGTGAAAAAATAACATTTTATATCATTTCAATGATTTATTTAGTTTTACGATTAAATTGTAAATTTCAAAAAAAAAAAACTAAAATATCGATCGAGGTAAAAATTTACAATTGCAATTTTGATTAATCTTGGTAATAACTTTTTTTTCAATATAAAAATCCTCATGCCAAATTTTAATCTCGACGTGCCAATATTTTCTGGTTTTGGATGAAATCGATAATCGATTTTGACTAAATCATCGCAAGACATGGAAATTTACCTGTTCTCGCGGTAGGCATATTAGAAGACCACCGCTCGTTTCCGCCGAATGACCTTGAAGTAACTGAAACATGTTGCCGCAAGCTTTTGCAACCGCGGCCATTTTCGCGATGACCGGTAGATTGTGAATGACGAACGAGACTTCGTTCTTTTGATGTTTAGCGAGATTTTGTGCGTGACCCAGTAATCCGAAGCCCGTAACGTCGGTCGCTCCATGAGCGTTGTATTTATGCATTAGACGCGCGGCTGTAAAATATGAAAATTAATAATGTATGAACGTAGTTCGCCTATCTTAAGTTTATTCTTTATCTTAATTCCCCGATGATCTTAAATTTAGCTCTATATTATTTTTCGATTATTTACCTATTCTGTTGAGCCTGGCCATACTGTCCATAGCTCTCTGATAAGCTTTTCTAACATCATCTTCGCTAACGACGAGCTTGATTCTGTTCCAACGATCCGGCTGATCGAGCCATTGATGCGCGTTCACAGCTACTTGAGTTCCAAGAGGTTTAGTCAGAACTAGGACGTCACCAACTACAGCATTGTCCGGACTGAAAGTATTTCGCGTAAATATGATTTATTTTTTTCGTATAGAATACATTTGGAGACAAATATTTATCTTTGGGTAAAAATACATACACGATGTATTCGTTCGGTTGACATACGGTAGAAGCAACACCTCCGATTGTGCACCATGGATTGACGACCGTTTGACCACCGGTGACCGTCGTACCAGCCTCGAGTGCCGAGTCTTTAAAACCTCTCATTATTAACGGCACGACAACGTCGCGCTCTTTCTCGGTCATCTTTGTGCTAACACCGAGCAACATGAGCATATTGTCACACTCTGTTACTCCCATCGCGTACAAATCGCTTATTACGTTGGCGCATGCGATTTTACCTGTAAACAAAATATCTCGGAATCGTCGTTAGAATGCTTACATACCATTAATACGAATACATATATTTTCTCTTTCGTAAATCTTCGTCAATGATAAAACAATCGTTCTATACTCCGTTATGGTTTGAATAAAATCCTGGCATCGTCATTGCTTTTTTTTTCTCACCCATCATGTAAGGATCATCGACCAGAGGATAGAAAAAATCAGTCGTTTGCACCAAACTTAGACCTCCGTGTCTGAGAGGAGTCACGGAGGAATCCATGCCGATCCCTGTGAAATAAAAATAATATTTTGGGAATGGTATATGGATATGAACTATATCGTAATGTTTCGTTTGATACTTTTATTCAAATTTGGACAAGTTTGAATTTACATGTATATACATACAGTATAATAAACGGAAAGTACGATACTCATATCGAATCAGTATTAATTGATGATTCTTATTCCATCGAAATAATTATGAGATTTATTATAAAACAAAAGCTTTAGGATAAGAGAAGATGAAATTTATCAAAAATATCAATGAGTTTGATTGAGAATCACTGCTAGATCGCGTATGGGTAAAAAAATAACGCGGGAGGTGAAACGTGTCAGCCATATTGCCAGTGGCGGCTCAACGGCCAAAGCATGCCCGAGGCAGAAAAAAAAGAACCGGCTTCGGAAACAGAAAACGGCGCGTTCACGAGTTGCAAGGAGATTTGAGAGGTAAAAGTAAAATTTCATAAAGCATATTGCACATTCCTCTCACGAAAAAGAGGATCGATGAAACAAAATAATATCGAAGGATAAAGTGAAATATCGAAAAGTTCGAACTCACCAATTCGCGGTATAGCCATATGCATGAAGTGGGCATGTTCATGATCTTGAGCGTTACCGTCATCGGCCTGTAGTCCCTCCAAGAGTTTACCAAGAACCTCCTGGGGGACCTTACACCCTCATCCTTTAAGATCAGCAAACCGTGTTAGTCGGAAAGTCGCGTCAAGATCATGAGCCACGGGATCGAATGGCCTGCGAAGGGCGAGAGCATTTGGATTACCACCGAGCTCCAATTGTCCCACGGACAGGGCGTCTTGAGTTACAGGGGTTCCCTGATGATCCGCCATCTTGCTAAATCGTACTATTATGCTCAAAAAAACGCACAACAAGCCGGCTCTATCGAAATTTCCACGGACTGAAAAAAAAAGCGGATTCCATTGTCTTTTATCTCTCCATGAAACGTTCGTGGCGATCTTGTACAGGTTCCATTTGTAAAATTTGTTTTCATCGCGCACTAATTGCTCACCTTTTGTGTAAAAACGATAACAACGATTCAACGCCGCGAACAGACAGCCACTGGGCGTTTATATACTCGGTGGTGTAACAACCGCGTAAGACGCGACGTATTCGACGGAGCACGAACTCGCAGTGAACGAGAGATATACAGCGACCTCAACACCACCGGCGTCGACTTGCCGGGATCGTAAACGTTATTTTCACAAAATGGACGCGTTTTACCACGATGCAAAGGATGCTCTACCTACGGCGCTGCGATATAGCGCGCAAGGCCGTAATGTCCGGTGTCCCCTTCGTGCCCCTCTACCACGACACGCGACGTCGACGTCTCGTTCGTCATTCGTGCGTTCGAAACGCGAGCGTGCGTACTTCGCCAAAGAGCTTCAGGGACGTGCGATTAAGTTTTAAGAACCCCAGAATTTTATTTTCCGTGAATTTTCTTATATTTCGATCGTTGCGGTTTTAACATAATTAAGAACGTAAAATTTACTATTAATAGCGCCTTTTATCGACTTGGATCGTTTTCGGACAATAAGATATGAAAACTTTGGCGTCTCGCTGCATCGACACGATAATTATAAATGGAGCAGACCGTAGATGCCTCTCCGGGACGAAGTAACTCGAGAATTCCCCCTTCGTTGTTCAACGAACGACGAGAGCCGCGGACGACTCAGTAGGGGTGCTCAACGCGTCGGTACAACTCTTGTACTAAATTATTAATACACTGCATGCTGTCTGTTTCATTTTTCATTTCTACGCCAAATGTATATATACTCAGTCGGCATCGTATTTGTATTCGCTCGATTATAGGAATCCAAGAAGAGTGGAGAGGCAATTGAATGATTATGGACCATATAATAAAGCGTCAGATCACGTTCAGTTATCCTTCTTAGGAATTGACATAATGAAACTTTATTTCACGAGATGCCATGTAAACTCTTAGTAAAGTACGAATCAGACTGAAATGCGACGACGAGTTCTTCTGACTTTGGTTCCCGCGCAAAAGTGAGATCTATACTATCGTACCCGAAAGTTCCTCGAAAGAAAACGGTCTTATCGCAAATGTGCTGCCGACCGTAAATAATGTCAAATTGAAATGTTTGGTTTAACCGACGCAAAATTACTGAAGCAGCCACGATTTTATAGAAGCTGATACCTACACGTTATTTTGATCCTGCGATTAAATACTTACGTAATCCCACCTGTTGAGACCTGGCAAGAATAATACAATATTCACAGACTATGAATAATCTAATCGAGTTTCATTGTTTTCCTAAATATCCAGTTCCTTATCTGATCGTCATTTAATTTAACATGCACGTTATAGCATTTGGCGCAGCTGGTAGGTTATCCAGCGATGACCAAAATATTGCGAATCTCTATTTGGCTTTAGTCATTAAGGGCGTAAGGAAGACATTTTGTTGTATCATCACCGATAATAATTCGAAGATGGTAAAAAATTTTATCATAGTGATAATATACGAAACTTGACATTGGAAGTGTAAAAGAAAATTGACATCGATTATGCGAAAACAGATACTCATCGGAGTGTTTGCAGTTCAGAATTAATTTATAGTAAGTAACGATGATAAATTGTCATGTGATGAAAAAGAATCATTTTGACATGAAATAGGATATAAATATTTTCACAAGTACGAAATGGAATAATAATGATAATAGTCAGTGATAGTTGAGCGAGTATCCGCTAGGTGGCTTTGTCCCCAGCTCTTCTCGTCACCGAAGTGTCTACCGTGCTAAGATAAAGTAGCGGAGAAAGGTACGGAATGTTACTCTGGTTTCCCTTCAACAAACGCATAAATCTTTCGCCTTTTACTAAAGATTTCCGTGGAGGGGAACAACTGATGAGTCTATAAGACAATTTTTTGTGTGCCCGGCGAAAGCTGGGTCGTAAACTGATAAAAACATAATTTTGACAGTATGGAACTTATATAAAAACGTATAAGTTTTTTTGTAGCGTAAGAATATTCAGAAGATTGCTCCATTTACTGAAGCCATTGTTATCTCCATATAGAAGTATGTTCTATATGGACATCGATAGAAGTATTTTGTGGAGAAGCACAATGCAGATTTGAATAAGGAACCGGAAAGTGTAGTCACTTAAAACTTTTCAAATCATTTAAAATGAATGATTGGTACCATATGAACAATCATTCAATCAATATTTTCGTGAAATAATAGTGATGAACGTATGACGTCATATGTCAAAAACGATTCGGTACCGGATTACTACAAAAAGAACGTCGGTCTTTGTTCGGACCGCATTTTGCACCCAACGATGCTCACCGTATATTTTCTGTAACGCTGGGCGATCCTCACGAAACGCTCTTTTGAGGATATCTATGTTGATAACATCAAAACCTTGTTCCCACTTATTGCAGAATTGCAGTATCACCATGAGTGCGATATGCGCGTGAAGAGTCACTGGATCCGAGTCATTGTAATAATATCTGAAACGATTTAAGGTACCGTCATCGAGAATACAAAAATTGCCGATAGTGCCAGAATTTTTTCAAACGCACTAATTTTTTTGTAACAATTTTCTCGAATATATCTCGGCCTCTTCCCAACAAATCAAGTTGCCAGCGAGTGGTATCGCCTTTTCGAGTGTACGAACGTTCAACGCATTTAAGGGATGAAGTAGACCCTCTTGTTTTGCCAGGCACGCTCGGATCTTTTTCAGTACTATGGGCGTACAAAAATTCGATATACCGCATAACATAATTGTTCGTCGCAGATTTTCTTACATCGTTCAGTCAATGCCCTCTTGGGCATGCTGCTACTGCACGTATAAATTTCCTCAAACCCTTGTACGATGCAAAATCTGTTTTGAAGGACACTCCGATTTTATTTTATTTTATTTATTTTTATTTATAACGCATACTATTATTTTTTATTTTTATGTATCGCATATACACGTGAAGATAAAATCGGAGAATAATGGTGATGCTCAGCTATAGTTGAATGATTGTCCGCTAGATAGATTTTTTCATCGACCTTTCTCGTAACCGAGGTATCCGCTCTACGGTGTTAAAACCGCAAAAATGAGAGGTAATCGTTACTCTGGTTTCCCTTCAATAAACGCATAAATCTTTCGCCTTTTACTAAAGATTTCCGTGGAGGGGAACAACTGATGAGTCTATGTACCAATTTTTTGTGTGCCCGGTGAAAACTGGGTCATAATCGAATACAAACATAATTATTCTAATGGAATGTCTTTTCGCATTGATATATCAAAGTGAAGAGAATATTATTTCTTGAATTATAAAGTTCGCTTATCACAAATGATAGCAGCTCCGTTGTAAGTTATAAACAATATTTTAAGTAAATATGTCTGATAACTTGATAACATATTTTCGCATTCATCCAGCTCGCAAATGTTCGTTCGATCACATAGTTAACGGCAATGTTGGTATTGCATGATACCGATGTATTATAAAAACCAATGTATCCAGGAACGTAAATCTATCATTCCATTGTCACAATAATGTTTAACCCGAGGGAGCCTCGGGCATGACAAGTTTTCCAGAAGTTCCGATAGATGGCAACTCCGTTTGCAATGTACAATAGCGCAGTGCGCCTGCGTTCGTCACGACATAACCTACGACACATAGAATGTCATAAAACAGCTGACGTTGACGGTATCGAATTTACAAGTGTGAACAAAGACGCTCAGCTATCAATCATTGTACCTCTGTCGAACCTAACCGTTCAAGCCGGAATGAGGTGTATTGACAGCGAAGTGAAAACAAAAGATATTCCGCTAATTAATCTTGTAGGTTAATGTAACAAGTGAAAAAAATGTCGCGCTCTGACTTGAAGAATTGGCCCATTCTCAGCTTTCTAGAGCCGAAATTCATAATCAAATTGAAAATGGTTATGGTTTATGGTAATTATGTATAGTATCATTGACTGTTCCAATGAACCCTCGAAGATTTTTTTATTACAATATAGACATACAAATTTTCAGGTAATTTAGGTAACGAAGCGCTTATGGTCACAGAAGATGGTAGCGTTTACGCCGTTGGCAATAACATGTCCGGATGTTTGGGTACAGGAGACACCTTGAGTACCTTTTACCCTAAAAAAATTGATATGTTGTCGCAAAAGGGAGTCCATGCTTTTGCTTACGGAGTGGGTCCTCACGTACTGGCTCTTACCGACAAAGGCGAGGTGATATATTCAACCTACTCAAATCTCAGTATGCAATATTTTCTTTCGTCTTAAAAACAGAACAAAAACATTCGAACTACAAATTTTCCATAATTGAGTCGAACCGCTTTAGACGAAATTCTTTGAGTTTTCTAATCTTAGCTTGATCGCTCGTTTCCCTTACCTTAGAGACATTTGTAACATTATCAGAGTACCGAGAACATCGCAAGCTCTCCATTACTTATTTATCAGAGAATATCATCATTTATAAATCCTAAGCTTGCTGCGCAAGGAAACTGACCTCCACAAATTTAAATACAACACTGTACTAAATCAGGTATATACATGGGGGCACAATGGAAACTGCGAGCTGGGAAATGGATCTTCGAATCAAAGTCTTCTTATACCCGCAAAGATAGAAACTAATATCGGGGATAAAGTCGTGATTCAAATAGCTTGCGGAAGTCATCATTCTCTAGCCTTGACGGACTCCGGTGAGGTACGTTATACATTTACAAAAAAAAAATTACAAGATTATCGCAATTGGTCATAAAATATTTTAAGGTCTATGCTTGGGGACAAAATACCAGTGGTCAAGTTGGTACCGGTGTTTGCACGGCGCAGAATACTCCACGTAAGATCAACTCGTGTTTGGCTGGCAAGAAGGTTGTCAATATCGCTTGTGGTCAATCATCGAGCATGGCAGTGACGAGCTGCGGTGAAGTTTATGGTTGGGGCAACGATAGCGTCGGTCAACTAGGTACATCGAAATGCGTCAACCAACCAAGTCCGCACAAAGTCACTGGACTTTCCGGAATAGTCATTGGTAAAACACAACACAAAACGCGTAACCGTTGTCTTCATTTTCCAATCAATTTATATTACAGTTTTCATGGAATCTTTGCTATTATTAAATCCTGTGATTACGATTTTTACAGAAAAAGTCGTTTGTGGATATTCGCACGCATTAGCCCTAACCGACGAGGGCGAACTGTACGTTTGGGGCGGAAATGGTTACGGCCAGTTGGGTCTTGCCAGGAAAGTTAATTCCGGCGTGCCGACTAAGGTGAGAAAATTGATAAGATCGTAGAATATTGAATTTTTCTTGCCCTGAGTTTTATCGGAGAAAGTTACATTTCGTTCTTTCTTCACGAAAATACAAAGTTGATCTCGGAAATGGGAAGAGTCTCGGACATAGCGGCTCTGCACCAGCATCACATAAGCGTCGCGATGGCGCACGGAGGTTCTGTTTACATATGGGGACAGTGTCGAGGTCAGAGCGTTTACACGCCTACGGCAACGCCATTCTCAAATATGCACGAAGCATTCGCAGCTTACGCGACTCCAAGTACCATGCATGCGCCTTTGATTCTGTACTCCGAAGAGGAAACGAGCATAGTCGATTGTCTCAAACAAGCATTCGACGATCCAGTACGTTTTGAGAGAAAAATATTTGCCAATATCATCCTCTTATCCTCGGATTATCTTTAATTAATTTATTTTTTATATTATTTATCATTTATTTTTAATATTACAAAATTTCTCGACAATGTTAGAAACTTTTGAGATGGAAACAAATGAAAACAAAAATTGTCACGATAAAATGTAGCAACGAATCAATTTTTAGTCAACCAGCGATTTGACGATACAAGTTCAAGGGAAGGCGATACACGTACACAAAGCGGTGTTGAAAATACGTTGTCAATACTTTAGATCGATGTTTCAAGAAAGCTGGACGGAGAATAATCAGTCGTAAGTGAAATTTCTTCCTGAATATTTTACAAGTTTTCACGAATTAACGAGAACGCTTTGATCGAACTTTCTTGACTTTTACTCTTCGTTACAGAGTCATAGAGCACGACGAGTTCTCGTACGAAGTTTACAGATCTTTTTTGAAATATTTGTACACCGATGAGATTGATTTACCACAGGAGGATGCATTGGGTGAGTGGACTTGGAGTTTAATTTCTGCGAACGTCAAAATACAGAGAAACATGTAAAAATTTAGTAACTTTTCTTCCATTCTCTCTCGACAGAACTCATGTATCTAGCAAACGCGTATTTCGAGCCGCAATTAAAAAGATGTTGCGTGCAGGTAATCAAACAGGGTATCACCCAGCTTAATGTGGCTTTTCTCTACAGTACGGCGATCCAATATAAATCGCAGGTAAATTCTGTTTAAAAAAATACGAGATAAAAGAAGAATTTGTTTCCATCGGAGTGAACTACTAACGAACTAGTGATTTTTCCAGGAACTCGAGGACTTTTGCTTCAAGTTCGCGATGAATCACATGACGGCCGTTATACAAACGCCGAACTTCGCCAAGCTGGACGAAGAAACCTTGAAAACCTTCATTATCAAGGCAGCACAGGCGGGGGCGTTTAAGACATGAAAAAGAGAGAATAGAAAACAAAAAACTGGAAACTTGTGCCTAATAACAAGAGAACAAGAAAATTGATCTCAGATTAGCTTAAATATCCTAAAATTTAGCCATTTTTTCGAACAAACGTAAAATCTCCTTTCGCGACTCATTCCAGTTGCATTTATTATGCCCCGCCTGTTCTTCCTACGTGCCAATCGACATCGGAGATTCGTCATAACTGGTACCCTCCTAAAGGCCCGTTTACACGCTCAAGCAATTTCTGCAAACTGATTTGCGCAGTGCTGTTTGCACAAGCAAAACGTTAGATTTGAACAAGACTTAGTTGCTTGCGCAAGCCTAAAACTTTGGCTTGATTAAAATCCAACGTATTAAATTTTGCTCGAGCGATATGTGCAAATGCATGAACGTGTGGAAACCAACTATTAACGCATGCAGATATAAAACCCCGCGCACTGCGAATAATCGACGCGTGTGTGCTAACATTGTTCGTTTACGTACTTCAATAATAACTCTAAAATGTACCAGTTCTGGGCCTATTTTTTACTAAATATTATGTAACCTTACTTATTTGTTTAAATAAAAGAATCGAGTGTTTGGTAAAAAATGCCTAAAAAAAAGATGAATTTTCATGTGAATTTATTGAAGTTTATAAATCAGATCCTTGTTTGTATTTACAAGATCACTTACAAGATCACTTAGCAAATAAACTGCTAACTTGAAAGAAATTACTCGATAGTATAGACGTTTTTGCACAATTTTTTTGTGCACATTTTCCAGCACAAGCCAGTTTGCCCAAATTACTCGAACGTGCAGACGAGTTTAAAGAATATTAACGTTTCTTTATTAATACAACTGTAACCGATATTTTTCCCAAAAGATTTTATGAATCGAGTGAAATATATAGGAGATACGAAATAATCGTGACAAACATTGGTTTTTGTAGGTACATCATTTTTATTACCTCATTATCATATATATATGTATATACAAGCAGTAAATTTCGTTTTTTTCGTACAATATATATATGTGTATATATATATATAGTATCTACTATGAAACAGTAATAATGTTTGTGTTATTAAATGTCATATAATATATATATATTTATATCGTATGAATATATATATATTACATACAAACGCCGGATAATAGCAGGATGTTTGCCGTTTGGAAACTTATACACGTACTCGTGTGTCTCTCTCGCTTGTTTATAATTTTTATTTTATTTTTTTAAATCATTTTTTCATTTATTTCCGTTTCACCTCGACGAATTTCGAGTATTCTTTCGTTATGTTTTAGGGTTTTTCTTTTTTCTCATATTTATCCGATTTCGAGATCGATACAATGTAAATATTATATCGTGGTTCATATATTTTAATTTTTTTTTGTTTGTTCTTATGTATATTTCGCAGTGTCTATATAAATCGCTTGGCGATTCTATATAAAGGTGGGAAAGAGGTTATATATGTGTATATATATATATATATATATATATATATATATATATATATATACATATTTTTGTTTTTATATGTAAGATTGAGAGAACGAAAAACATATTCCCATAAAGAACGAGATGATTATTACGCGTTATATGAAATCCTTTTACCGATGAAGTGCGCCGAGGCTTGTTTTTTAAGCTATTTATACGTCCGTTATACAGTACAATAATGATAATTTTTGTCTTCATTTATTTTTGTTATCAATGCGCCGAATTAACTCGTCCGATTTTAGTCGAGCTGCGCGAGACTATCGAAAGATTTATCTGCTCTCCGAGTATATATATATATATATATATATGCTCGTGTTTCATCGGAAGTCCATCTTTTCTTTTCATTATTATTTTCTCTTTTTCAGTTAGAATAACGATTAGAGCGTATTTAGGCCTGCGGGCTACTTTTCCAGCGTAACACGCCGAATCCCATTGACAGGAGAGGAAATATATATATATATATGTGTTTTTTTTCTCGTAAGTTTGATTGTTGAAAATATATCGACAGAATTGATTGATCATCGCCGACACGTCGAATTAAAAGGAAATAAAAAAGAAACAAAACTCTTAATTTCAGCCGTAGCTGTATTTTCACACGCGCAACATTTGGCCAAAAAGAGGGTTAAAAGTAAAACGAAATTTTGTTGGTTACGTTGGTAGAGACCGATATGTATATGTGTATTAACATATAGTACACGCGTTGACCGCGAGAGTGCCTCCCGAACTCTCCGAGAGTTCCGCAATGCGCAGCGCAGCAGAACGAGATATACGGAGCGACGATGAAGACGCGTGGTAGGGGAAGAAAGCTAGAGAGACGCGCACAACACACGAAGTGGAGTAGATACGTGTTTGGCCAGACCGCGGTAGCTCGCACACTTGTTCGCACGTGAATATAATGAAAATGAATACTTCTTGTTATTCTCGTTTCCATTTCGCAATTCCTTCGGATCGAATGAATTTTGTTACAATCTTCCTCAACTCTCCCTCTGACTTTCTCTCTCTCTCTCCCGTGCTTTTACAAATAGTTTTACAGAAATTGTCGAACGAGGGTGCACCGTCGTTTCGTAAATTCGATCGACGTCGCGAGTCCACGTATATTTAATAATCTGTACGAGAATAATACATTGCAATTTATTTTCATGGGTATTAATTGGGTTTGAATATTGCGTTTTTCATTTTCGTTCTGTGAACTGAAAGTGTTGGCGCCTGTGTCGCGAGATGGCGCTTTTGCCTCATTATCATGCCAGTTTGACCGACATTACATATATACAGAATATATAGAACTATGCATTGAGGCCGTCGTTACGAGAAATTGCCACTAGATGTCGCAGCCCGCGCGTCCATCATAATTTTAGACAGCTATTGCGCTTGGATCCGTTGCGTCTATGACCACGAGAGATTGAGCTCGCGCGTCTTACAGGGTTTCGTTTTTATTTCTTATTTATCCAAATTCGTTTTAAATTATTTACGCTGTTTCTACGTAAGCCGAATGCACGTTTAAGCACGCTCATATCGATTAACGAAGCGATACGTGCCTTTATACGGTCTCGGCAAGTGCTCGGATCGAAAGAATCGTAATAAAAGAAAGACAAAGCAAGACGACAGAACGTAACAACGGAGGCAGGATTGCCTGGCAGAATTACGGCGTGATCCTTCTTTTTTCAAGCCAGTGGTTAATATTATTACTTTTATTACTTGTAGTATATATATATATATATATATATATATATATATATATATATATATATATATATATATATTACTTGTAGCATGTGTATATATATATCTATACATATACACACACACACACACACAATATTTATATGCGTGTGTCGTTTATCTCTTGCAAATTTTGTTATCGTTTAACGTGGTCGACGGTCTTATGAATAGCGAGATCGGTAAAACAGATCGCGGTCTCACGTCATCATACGGCGTATAATTTTTTATGCTTGTGTGGGTGTATATGTGCGTGCGTGCGTGTGTGTGTTGCGTGTCTTTCGTATTCGTCTCCATCGTTTTTTTAACCATCTTTACACGACTAGATATACATCCATAGAGCCACATTTAATCTCTTAAATCAAACACATCTCGGTATACTTATACGTAATTAAATAACGCCATCGCTTATGACTAATCATATTTATTATTATTATTATTACTATTATTATTATTATTTCGACAGTCAAAGCACACCGATTTTTGCTTATTCCATGTGTTTTTTTGTTCGTTTGTAAATATCGGCAATGGACGCCTAGCGCCATGCACATATACAGTGTGGCTTTCAATTGTTTCTTTTTTTTTTCTTATTTCTCATTTACTTTTTCATAATTTTGTTAATTTCTATTATTCACCATTCTCACATATATCTTTTCGTCATTCTTGACCCTTACCGTATATTCCATAAGTATAGAATTATTTTTTTCTTGCCCTTCCGAAGTTATTTTCCTTGGCTCTTTTAAGATACATATACGTTATTATGTCCTCCGATCGGTTCTCCTGCTTGTGTTTCTCGTTCTTATCTGATCTCCATGCCGAATCGTTTAGAGTCCATTTTATATATATACATATACATATATATATATATTCTTTCAGTAGACTTGTGGAGTATGGTCGATGAGGGGTAACAAGGGGGCGATACACGTAGCGTGGACCATGCTCGTTGTCGAATCGAATATATATTCTCCCGTTAAATATTCTCTTTTTCTTTTATTTTCATATGTCTGTATTTTAGCACCGTCGCCCGATATTTTATAACGCATGCGCGTGGATCGACAACTTTTCTCTGCTCGTGCGTCTCTTCTTTCGCTCACTCACCTACGTATATGTCAACCCTATATACATATATATGTATATATTCACAGTATATATATATACGTGTATATACGTTTGGGCGTAAATTAAATATCGCGTTATCACTTATACAATATCATTTTTGCTATGCAACTATTATCGTAGTCATCGTGATGCCTTTTTGTTTTTTATCGTTATTCGATAGTAATACGCGCGTTTGTACGCTCGAGTGAAAACCTATGATCCTATTATTGTGTATACTGTATCGTCGTGTGTGGCTGTGTGTCGTATGATTTTGCATGGTTTTTGCGAAAGGTGTACGCTTCGCCAATACCTCAGGCTTGTCCGTAGGTTTAATCGAGTTTTATCGTGAGAAAACGAGGTTATACAGAAAGGAAAATATAGTCTCGTGTTCGGAACGTGCCCCAACCGACTCCCGTTCTCGAATAAACATGTTTACGTATGCGAACATAACCTATAAGCATAGAATATTCCGCGAAATAACGAGGGTTCTCGAGATATAGTTTCCGTACGACGAGAAAATAATAACGTGCTCGAAGGATCGAGGAATACGCTGGTATATAATAAAGGCAGTATTTTGACGTGCTATGTATATATAAGCGAAATACTGACGATGAGAAAGACGACTGCGCTTCGTTGCCAAGGGGCGGAAGTTAAGAGAAACATTTGGGTATAGACGGATAAATAAGTGTCGAAGATAAAAGAGGGAGGAATACGAGATAAAAGTTTTTCGCGTGTGACCCGAATGACGATAGGGAAAAGATTCGATTTACGTGTGAGAAGGTAGAACGAGGGAATTGTCCCGAGCACCAGTCAAATATATGTATACGTATATTATCACGAGCACGAGCTGAACGCCTATGGCCGAACCCCGCACCACATGCCTCGCGGCAAAGTGTTGCCGAGGAATGGGGGGGGGGGGGGAGGCATCGTTGAAAATCTTCCCAATACCATAACGTACACTACATCGACGACGATAGTGGGTCCTACATCTTGTCGCGCTTCTGTTTCTGCATGTATGTGTATTTGTGTGTAGTGAGAGAAAAAAAGTTCATAGTCGATACCAGCGCGCCACACACTCGGTCACTCGAATGCCCCGAGGATACGAAATAAAAATCAATAGCGTATACGGAATGTACGGAAAAACGAGGATGAGCGCGAAGGGGAATGAGGAGAGGGCCGAAGCTCTCCTGGAAATGTTCCAGCCGATGGAATAGCCTCTTCTCTCGCTACCTCCCTCTGCCGCAACTTCTCTTACTGCAGTTTGAGTCCCGGGAGTAGATCCAACTCGAGGACTTTGATCATTACGAATTCTGCGAAGGGTTATTATGTCTCGAGGAAAGTTCATACAGAGTGTTTTGTCGTGGAATGAGTATCTCTTATATACACGATATATATATATATATGAGAAGAATGTATAGAAAAAAAAAACCCCCGAGCATGTATATGTTACGAATATAACTCGCGGACGCGAGAGTTACACGACTCGTGTGCTCGTGACGTGCAAGTGACGCCACGCTACGGCGATCGACCGAAGCTCGTTCATCGTCTTTTCGCGACACTCGCTTCCCCTCTCACTCAGTCCCTCTCTCTGTCACTCTCTCACTCTCTCTCTCTCTCTCCCGAACTATTAACTTTTATTACCGCACTGGCCTGTCGTGACAGTGTTACACAAAAGGCCACACGGTAGAGGGATAAGGCGCTGCGAGACGAATGCGCGTGTGTGTGGTATGCGTTTCGCGATGTGTACCGAAGCTGCCTGGGCTCGATGTGATAAAACTTCCCTCGCATCCCCGGAGACTTCAACCGCACCGTATCCACTCACACGGTGGCAATATACGATCGGTTTATTGTTTTTATATTGCATTTACGAGTGTGAAGCTCGCCGGGGCTACGAGACAATAAAAATCTTGGGTCGATGACGGACACCGGTGTGTGTCGCGATCTCGCGGCGACGAGGAGACGAACGGTCAGTGAAACAAGATGGCCGACAGTGTGACGGTCGTTCTCGCGTTGTATCGTAACATCGGGAATAAATCACGAACAGTTTTTTTCCCTCGATCGATCTTTTTCTCGTTTATCATTTATAAAATATAAATGTTCGTTTAGACTCGATTAATGTCGAGGGCCATGTGACGAATATCGAATTGGATGTAGAACGAACGAAAATATATCCGACGATTAACCATGCGTGTATATTGTTTGTTTTTTCGTCGTACCTCGTGAACGAAGATCGTACAACAGGAGGCCGCGAATCAATATTATCGCATAATTATCGTTATCGATCGTCAATATTATTCCGTGAACTACGACGCACTATTCGAATTCTCCGTTTTGGGATTGCTTTTCGCTAGGGATCGCGCGTCGACGCTGGGAATACGAACACGGGACCCATCTTTGATTGAATTGATTCGATTGAGGGCGTTGTTCGAGCGTTTCGAAGAGAGAGAGAGAGGGTGAGAGACGGAGAGAGCAAGCAACCTCGAGGCGATCACGTTATGGGGTCCACGGAGAGGTTTGATTATCGCAAGTGTTCCTCGACGCTGACGAGCAAACTCGAGGAGGCAGCCCAGCCAGCTTCCTCTCCCCAGGCTTCTTGTTCGCTCTGTCTCTTACCGTATAAACATACAGATATAGATATATACACGCTCTCCTGTGCGTACGTGCTGCTACCTCCTTCCACTCTGTATATATTCGCGCAAAACGTGCGACACATGCACGGCGTGTTTATATACATGTACATATATATGTATATAAAGCCCAGTTGTTACATCAAGGGGCGAGAGAGAGAAAGAGAAAGTCTTCCTAGCGTTGTACACAGGTGTAGAATATCGCCGATCGATGGAGCCACCGATTGCGAGACTGGCCGAAGGCAGAAGGATAGCGAGTATATAGGAGCGAGCGGCGTAAAGAGAGTGAGAGATAGAAGAGTGACTTTGAATCGGTTATAGGCTCTTTTTTTTACAGAACTATCAAAAATGCTCTCCCGGCAAACTACTGAGCTACCCATAATCGAGTCTTGAACGATCCGAATCGCGTTTTATTTTCAAAGCTATTCGCATGGCTGGAGAATAAAAAGACGATATAAATGTATGTGTGTACCAGGGATTCCTACGCTCGGCGCTCGACGGTCGGCGGGGGAGGGGGGGCTAGCGCGGGGGCATATGCATCAACCGGCCTATCAAAAGCTTAACTCGGCCCCTGACTGATGCATATCACCCCGACCTACCCCAAAATCGTTAAAAATAACGGGTACGGTTTATATAAATATATATTTGTCAATTATAATAACGTAGGTATCGCAACAGAGACCCTTTCGGAAATTTAACCGAAAAAAGATTTTAATAATATTCCAAAAAATTAATGTAATACCCAAAAAATGGGAAAAGCTCGTGTAACATTTGTTTCGAGTTGAAATAATAAATTACGACGAGGTATTTCGATCCGACTATTGCACGAAAAATTATGCGACTCTCCCGGAATTATCCGATACCGTAATTATATCGCGTACGCGATAAAAATGGAGTCGCGGCTAATTGCAGTCGTAAAAGTTGGCCCGCGTGGTGCGACGAACGAACGAAGAAAAAAAACCAACCGGTATAATAACAGGGATAGGCCCACCCCTGCCCTTCGGGGGATGATGAACGAGGTCAGTTGGCTTCGCGGAACAAATTGCATCGAAAAAAAACACACATAAAAAACATCCCTTCTGATCGAATCGATTTTTTTTTCAAACGTATCTTTTTTTAAAAAATACTTTCTTTCTTTGTTTAAAAACATTTTCTTATTTTTTCGTCTGCTTCGTGTTTCACGCATGTGTGTGTGTGTCCACGTACGATTATATATTTTCTTTTTAAGGCAACAAGAAACATTTTTCTTCATTTTCATTTATTTTCGTTTTTTCCTTTTTTTTTCTCTCTCCATTTATTTTTCTTTAAATACCCGACGACTGGATACTTTCGCTTCGTTCCATTCTTCGTCATTTCTCGATCTCTCTCCCTCGTTTCAATGTTTGCAACGATCGAACGTTTTCTTTCTCGATTTATACGACATGTTTTGTTTTACTCTTGTTTTTGGTGTTTTTGTTGTTGTTTAAATTCATTTCTTTTTTGTTTTTCCGTTGCGAATAAGCCCTCGGCATTTGCGATCGCGGAACTACCCGTCTCTTAGGCCTTAAGGTCCAACCGATCTTTCTTATTATTCTCGCACCCGACGAACAATATTAATAGAAAATAACGAAGATAATTAAAAAAAAAAACATTGTTACGTCATTCTTATCTCGAATTAGACCCGTGTAGAATTCGCGTCGTGCGATCGCCGTCGTAAATCTGCCTCGACGCAAATTTTTCGACGACTTCGATTCTTTTCATTTCTTACATACGTTTTTTTGTTTTCGTTCTTTTCTCTCACTTTTTTTTTTATTATTATCGTCATATCCTCTCGATGCGATATCGGCGTTATGTGCGTCGCGAAACGACGGCAAAACCGAGGTCGATCGAGCTGACGCTCGTTCCGCGATGACCGCGATGGCAAAAAGTCGGGTTGCCATCCTCTCTCCTCTCTCTCTCTCTCTCTCTCTCTCTCTCTCTCTCTCTCTCTCTCTCTCTCTCTCTCTCGCTCTCCATCTCTTTTTCTCTCTCTCTCTCTCTGTCTCTCCCTCTCTCCCTCTCTCGCTTTTTCCTCACCCCTCGAGTTCTCTACTCCCGGGAGAATCGACACTCGGCCAACGCCGCGGGGCAGTGGCGCGGCACCAACCCCCCTTCTTCCCCTCTCTGTCCTGCACAAACGCGACTTCCCCTAGAATCGAGGATAGCCAAAAAAAACGTTGACGGAGGAGGGAGATGGTGGAAAAAAATTCTGGGGTGAGATTGAGATAGGAGAGTGCGGGAAGCGAGAATACGAGAGACGATGGCGACGAGAGAGAGAGAGAGAGAAAGAGAGAGAGAGAGGGAGAGAGAAAGAAAGATAGATGGGAGAGCACAAGGGAGGATAGAGAAAGCCTTTCTCTTTCTCGCGAACGAAGAGAAGCGATCGATCGGTCGAGTGATTTGTGGCCGCCCCGGTGCTTTTGTAATTAGTCACGTTATTAGCCGCGCTAACACCCCGTCGACCTCGCGCTCCGGGAAGTACATCAACAAAGTGCACTATATTAGTTTTGTATGCATATATACATATATATACATACGAAACCATACGTATAATCTGTATTTAATTCCGAGAGAGCATTTTCCAGGACTTTTTTGTGTCTTTTTTGTGTCGTCGAATATTTCTTTGGGGTTTTTTTTCCGTTTGACGATAAAATAAAATAAAATAATAATAGCGAATAGTACGTAAAGTCCCTAGATTGGGAGAAGAATCGCTGTGCTAGAACTCGTTAGTTCTTTGCATAGGCAATTTTTTGTTTCTTTTCTTTTGTTTTTCTTACGGAGCAATAATTTATTAAATTTGAGAAATTCTCGAGACAACGTTTCATCGATAACTCGAGAAATTATCAAAGCAATAATTCATTATATTTTGAGAGATTCTGAAAGCAATATTACGATTGTTATAAGATAAACTATGGAACAATATAACATTTTGCCTAAGGTCTTGATCTTTAAATTCATAAGCGTATTTAATTTGTATTTATTTATTTATTTTTATTCGAAAGTTAACGTCCTTCAAATTATCTATGGAATAAACGTACGTTTATAATACGAAATTTGGATTTTAGCTGATTTATAGTGGAAAGAGGCCCCCCCCCTCCCTCTCCCCACCTCCTTCTGTCTCGTTCAGCAGAAAACTATTCAAAGTCCCTCTTTCATTCTTTGAAGCGCCCACGATCAACGCGAGATTACATCATGGCCCTCTTTCTCCCCCTTTTGTGACATTATTATGATGACGAGATGGGCGAGTATCAAATGAATATACAAGGCAGCTAATTCACGTATATATAGTATGTTATCTCGATCGTTCGTATAGTCAGCTGTCTATATAGATAACCTCGTCGAAAAGAAGAAAGAAGGAGAAAAAAAAGTTCATTCTCTTCACACGTATTTATCATCTTATTCTCGCTATCTCATCATTATCTCATCATTATCTTTACCGTCATCATCGTTATTATCGTTGTTATTATTATTATTATATATATTTAATATGTATATTATATTTATTATTATTATATAAATATACATATATGTATATATATATGCATACGAATGTATGTATATATATGTACATATATATAATTGTTATATCACTCTAGTTTACACCTATATTAATAATCGATTTTTATATATAAATAGTATAAAGCTTACTAGTAGGCTCTTGTTTTTTTTTGTTTTTTTAGTTAATGTTCCTCATTTTCCTCATTTTGTTGTTGTCATTTTTTTTAATTTTAGGTAATCGTGCCTCATTTTGTTTACTTTCTTCTTATCGCAATTCACCAAGTTTTCAATTACCGCGTCCGTTATTTTTTTTCGCGCTGCGATCATCGTTATTTTCTGTCGATATTTTTTTGTTATTGGTTTTTCTTTGTTTTTTTTTTAACGTTACTTTCGGTACGCGCGAAACCGCGACAAGTTTTTAACGTTATCGCGCGTGTCACTCTTGCTCACTCTCTCTCTCTCTCTCTTTCTGTCGTTTATTCCATTTTACATCGCACTTTTTTTTTTCGTCGTTGAGAATAATTAACGTATTGAGAATTTTCGAGTCGAGACACCGTAACTGTAACACGGATCGCGTTAAAACTTTGGGAGTATTTTTTTGTATTATTATTATTTTTTTCATAATTGTTTCCATTATGGTTTTTTGATCGTTTACATCACGCTTGCGTGACGTCGAGAAGCTCAATTTCTCTTTCCGAACGTTCTCTCTCTCTCTCTATTTCGCGCGCGCGACGATAATTTCCCGGCCAGCCGAGAGATTTTCTCTTTGTGATATTACAGCGATTACATACGCACACAAACGCGCATGCGTATGCGCAGAAACACATACGTGCGCATACACATGCGCACAACACCCAGATACTCATGTACGCATGCACACATGCGCACACTCACACTTCGTATACATGCACATACACACACATGCACATACACCCACACACACATACACATACACACACCGAGTCCCGAGAATTGCGATTACCAAGATTGCAGTGAGAAACATGTATAATATCGGTGCGACGAAAAAACTGCGGAGATAGAAAACAAAAATTGATATTCGCACTATTTTCAGGGAGAGAGATGAACGACGCTCTCCGACGCGAAAAAAGAAACGGAAAAAAGATATTAGTCCGTCGAACTTTTATCACGAATGAGTCGAGAGCCGAGGGTGTTTTTTTGGTTTTTGGCAATTGATTTCTTCGTAACAATCGTGCGAGGGTCGAACTTGATGGTTTTGTTTTTAATCGTTTTTTGTTTGTTTTCGATTTGTTTAATGACGCGGGCTGCGGATTCGAATCATTTTCTCTGCTTCGTACGATATTAGTCGATGATTTTTGTTGTTCTCTCAACCGTTTACATTCTTCGAGCGTAAATAAATCGTCACAAAAAAACAGCGCGTTTGCGCGCTCCCTGGCGCTTCTATACATTATTATAGTATCTTTTTTTTGGTTTGTTTTGTTTAATTATCATTATTATTTATTCATTTATTTATTTCTTTAATAGCTTGATATGTTTGCTGTGTGTATCATTTTTTATTCGGTGTATCTTGTGTTTGGTTTCTTTCTTTTTTCGCTCTCCCTCTCTCTCTCTCTCTGACTTTTAAATCTTTCTCTGTATTATTTTTCAACTGTTTGCGTATCTTTCAGTGTGATTATAAACGAGACTTGTATTTCTACTAATATATATATATATATCTCATTATTCTCGGCGATGCGAAAGAGGAGTTAGAAGAAAAAATTCGCGGGGGGTTTTTGTTTTTGTTTTAGGACGATGGGTTTTAATGGATATATCTCACCCGCATTGTGGAGTATTTCTTTTTTCTTTCATTCTTTCTTGGAAGTGAGAACTCTAGCGGAGTCTGAAGGAACTAAAGGACGAACGCGTGCTTACGATTCGAGTGAGGACTGCGGCAGACCAGGGCAGGAAGGGGGAAGAGTCATGGAGTTTGCGACGGAGTGGCGCGGTGGTGGGGGAAGTGGAAGCGACAGTCGAGCGTCAGTCGTCGACTAGACGTAACCTCTCGCGACTGCCTGTGCCGCCGTCCCGCGATATTGTAGCTGCGCCACTCTCGCCGGTATTACTAACGACGTTATAGCTGTGTGTCGATGCTGCTGCTGGTGAAGAAGCACTGCCATGACCAGACAGAATACCAACGCCAGTTGAACACTCGAACCAATCGTGTGCAACGAGCCGCTAGCGCTGCACGTCTCCTTAGAATCCACGTCCAATTTTGCTGTAACAGTAACATTTACAATCTTTAATTCACGTTGTCTGTTTAGAACGAAAATTTCCTATCACAATTTAACAGCGTGACGTTCGAAAATCGCCAAGTATCGATATTTAGTGAAACAGGATAATTATCCGTTTTTTCTTTTCAGGTTGAACGTATTGACACCTCTACTTTTAATCGTTGCTCAATTTTAACGTGCGTTTCATCGGAATTTTCATAAAATCAAACAAAAGTCACTACCGGTAAAGGAATTATTTGCCGTGATTATATCCAACAAAAAAAAAGAAAAAAAACACATTTCGGACCAACACGAAGAGCATCAGTTTGACCCGGTACTTCACGACCGCTCTATCCTCCCCTTCTATTTTTTTTTATTCTCGCCAAGTGCTGGTGAACTGGTGAACCGAGGGTGGAGTGGTGCCGGCTGGTCGAGGTCTCATCGTGTCGTGTACTATACGTTTCTACCTCTATACGTATATACAATAACATACACACACACACACAAACACGTCCATACACTCATGTATTCACGCATATGCCAGCTATGTCTCTGTCTCTCTCAGCCGAGTTAGTGTAACATAAACACACACGCCCACACACAAACGAACACATATTTATATACACACAGAGAGATACGCGCAAACATACGTATAAAACATAACACGAGCGGTTTGAGGGTATGAGAGCGGCGGTGGTGCTACGCGGCATCGATCCACGCGAGGCAGCCTCGCGGCCAGTTTCATCCCCCGGCTCGTTTCCACCACTACGTGCTAGGCCAGTGGCAGCCTCTCTCTCTCTCTCTCTTTCGGCGAGAGGAAACCGTGAGAGGGAATATGATGCTCTGGCCTGGCTGGTGTGTACCTCCAGAGCGCGCTTTTCACCCGGACCGAACACCTCTCTCTCCTTCCCTCTGCCAAAGCTCTCGCGCGCACGCGACTTTCCCCACTCCTCGTCGTCGAGCTCTCGTTGCCCTTTCCCCCTCCACTCTTTCCCTCTCGCTCGCTCTCACCTCCTACCCATCCCCTTGAGCCAATGTTTTGTTTTGCACGGGTCGCACAACTTGTGCCAGCCACCCCTGGCTAGCCGTCTATATAACTCGAGCATACTCGCGATACTCGCGCGCTAAAAATCCTATTAATGTCTATATAGATTTATATTTATATACATATGTGCACCAAGCGACAATTGTATACAACGAGATAGGCGGAATTTTCCGAGCACCCTCGGCGAGGGACTAGGAGAAGCAAAGAAAAAACACACATACATGACCATCGAAAGAAAAAGATCGAAGGTAGAAAGTTATCGATAATGGTGGTATATTGACACCTGTTGCCAGAGAATAAACGAGAACGACCATGGGTTGCGATAGAATACGCACACGTTTCTATAAAACAATATATGCGTATATATATATATATACATGTGTAAGCGTAAGTGCTCACACGTTGAGCGATCCACAACATGGGCATAACCTCAAACACCCCAGGGGTTTAATTGCGTTTGCAGCGTCGACGTAATTATCAACCTCCGCTATAGAGACTCTCTCGCCTTTGTCTCGTCCACTCCCCTCTCCACCCTTCTGCACACAGTGTAAACAAAAAGCGGCATATCTGCGACAAGGGTGAATCTCGTATACGATAGTAGGGTATAGCTCGTGCTTATAACGTGAGTTTTATAGTATAAAATATGGTGAATAAAATCTTCTCGCCTCGGTGTGTGTGTGTCAACACGCCAACTGTGGACACGAGAAGATTGCACCCGATGGCCACGACCTTTCGAGACGCGTGAGTACGTATTGGCCTATCATAGTACAATATATATATATATATGTATGTGTGTGTGGCATATATTTAATTTGATTGTTTTCAGACGTCCTTCGCCTTTTACGAGCGCCGCCATGTCTTTTTATTTTCTATGTATGTCGTATTTAAAATTGTATAATTTCTTTACGAATAACATGTATATAGTCAATGTAACATTAGTATAGATATACGTGTATCGTGAGGTTAGCGCGGTAGCCAAGAACGCAGCACGGTCGAATAAAGGTGCAACGTGCCGTCTCACGGTCACGTCGCTGAACGTTCCCTTTTCCCCGTCGCCCTTGTACTCCACACCGTCGACTGACTTCTCCATCTTCCAGCCGCTTAACTCCCGTCCTTCTCCCTCCCCCCGTTTATCCCTCTCTGGAGCCATACTCGCGGAGGTACTACGTCCCGAACGTGCTGCTCTCTCGCGGACTTTGTTAACGTTCGACTGATCGCTCCGTACGTTCAACGTTGCGTACAAATCGAGACATAAGCGAACGTGAGTAAAGCGTTTCTTTTAGGATTTTCGAGTGGATTTCTTGACTTTGTGACAGCGTCGACGCGAGAGAATTGTGACCGAGAGTCTGGAGCGTAATTGCTACCGAAGCTGTTCGAGGTTTTACGACAGCTCGGCGTGCCAGGACAAGTTACGACCAAATATAATTTCCAACGTGTTTACGTTCACGGGATCTTTGAGGTTATGCGCCAAGGAAAAGTATACGACTGTTGAAAAACGTTCCAATGAGATTTGTTTCGTAACGATTAAGGCCAGCGGTCGATTTAGAGAGTCGAAAAAATCCAAGGTATTTTTATTTCTGAAATCAATAAATCGGATATTCAAGAATATGTACACACAATTTCAGAGACAAATTCTAAGTGTTTCCACAGATGCCGAGCCAAACGGAGTAGTAGGAGTGCTCCGACCTTTGTAGTGGTACTCCGCCCGTTGACCGTCTACTTTAAAGCGCATTTCCTCGACTTATCATATTTACGATGTTACCCAATTTTTGTACATGACTGCAAAAAAAAATAAACGAGCTATAGGTTCTAATCAACCGAGCTGAAAAAACCTAGAAAACATTATTTTAAGCGACCTTTGTTCCTAGTTGACGACATTTTTTTTCTTGAAAAAGCACTTTTTTGTTAAACCTTTCACAAAAATTCGAATTTACGTGTTTTTCCGAACTTTTCTGGTTCATATCGAAGAATATTACATTCAAATTAAGAATCTTTTTTGTGTTTTTTTTCAGACGAAAATTGCGAGCTGTATCCTGTACCTACACAAATTGGACACATCAGTGGCGAGGCGCTCCACGAATCCATTTATAACTTGTCTTATAATACATTGTTGGACATTAAACAATTTTTTTTGTTAGTTCAAATACATATCAAACTATCTCCAAAAGTTCATTTGGCTAATAATTTGTTTTCCCGTCCTACAACGCTTCGCGAAATCGGCTTAATTCGGACCGTCTAAATGGACCGCTGGCCTTAAATCGACGTATAACCTCGAAATACATTTTTCCGCCATCTTGCGCCAGAAGCGCCGGTAACTTTTCCTAACCTTAAAGTGGTTAGTTTTGATACGACCATTTTCTGGTAGAGCTTATCCAACCGGTGTACGTGTTCAAAAAGTGCGACGATGCGAAGACGTCGCGAGAGGGAGAAAAACTAGTGGTAAAGTTGTCGGTGGATTTTGTCGAGGTTTCATCCGTTTCTATAACCCGTCGACTTCATGGATAAATTCATATATCGGTATACGCTCTAACACACACATATATATACGATGTGTATACCCGTAGTTGTTCGCGAAGGAAAGAGAGCGTACTCTATACCAAGTTTTAGCCACGCGTCATCCGACCGTGAATTTTCTTCGAGAGAGCGAATATACTCTCTGTGCGTCTATACGTATAGTATAACGTACGAAAGAGTTTTGTGGCCCGAGGGTGAAAAGTTTTCGTTGCGCGGGAGCGAGCGTGACTCTTTTACCTCGTTGTCGAGGACTCTGCCCTCGCAACTCTCTTTTATTTTGCTTTCGCGTTACACCGATTCTTTTTTTTCACCTTCTTTTCTTTTTTTTTGCTTCGAATATGAAAAGGGAACGTTTTATCAAAGTTTGCATTATTGTTCCTCTCACAAGAAAAGACTTTTGACAATTTTTCGTTTTCGTCCATAAATATTCAAAAATAATATGTTATATCAAAAAATATTGTAATTTAATTTTAATTGGAAAATTTCTATGAAATTCGATTTCGAAAATTGGAAGTAAATTTCCACTTTAGAAATATCGAAGTCAATGAGAGTTTATTTTTGGAGACGCGAACGAGTTTTAGCCTCATCGTTGATTAACCAATTGCTCCCATATATATATATATATATATATGTGTTTGCCACGCTCTAACGAGGCTAATTGCAGCAGAGGGATGCGGATTCGATTCTTGTTTCGATTTTTTTCTTCTTTTTTTTTAATTTGCACCCTGAAAGCCCAAAGGACACCGTTACGTATAAACGAGTCTATGTATGTGTGTGTGTGTGAGAGAGAGAGTGGCTGCGAAAACGAGAACGAACGTCCGAATTAATTGGGTGACATCCGGGGTTAACGAGTCAAATCGGATCCCGAAGGAGAAAAAGAGAAATGAAAAAGGATGTTAAATCACGGATCGTTTGTAGAGTCGGATCACAGTCGGTGCAATCGTTTCGTGCAATTCTTTCCTTCCTCGCTGGCGAATCTTCGCATTACTCTCACACTACAGATATCTATTTCCGTGATCCCCTCGACACTCTGGAAGCTCGAAAACTTCCGGGGGATCCTATTTTTACATCCTGCGCCTTTGATACGCCGAAGCCTATACGTGGCAGAGTGGATTATATAGTTCGGATAAACGATCAACTACCCGGGCACCCGGGGTAGACAGATGGAGAGAGAGAGAGAGGGATGACGGTACATACCAGAAGTAATACGACGGTATCGTAATATTGATGGCGTATAATCTATCGACGAGTCTCTTTATGTCGAACCATCGCTGTATATGTCGCAGGATATTGCTGTGAAATCGTGTCTACAATTTATATCAGTTCGTCTGTAAACGGGGGTATTTCGTGTGCGAGTCAAAACGATTTCGGTTCGGAACCGCTAAAAATATACCGTATATAGTGTTTTTTCTATAATGTAATGATTGATATTTCAAGTTGAGCGTTTCGAACAATATCGTGAATTTTTTCAAAAATTTTCAAGTGTATTAAGGGGGTGAAAAAAAACTGCAGGACTTGAAATACGCCCGTTTACAGACGGAAGGTGCTGCTACGTACTTTTTCCGGCACTGAGCAGCCAATCGCGTTAAAATTTTTAACAAATTTTGGACAATTTTGGAAAAAATAACATTTAGCTACTTTTTGTCATAATTCTCTAGATACCCTCATAATTTAAACGCGGTCGGTTGCTCAGTGGAATAATGACAAAAGGGAACCAACTATTTAATATTCAAATAATAAAAAGAATTCCTTTTTGAAGAAAAATCGCACTAAACCGCGAGAATAAATGTTTCGAACATCAATTTAACAAAAACTATATAATAAAATGATGCATTGTATTAAAAATGCATGATGATAATTGCCAATTAGCACGAAACGTCCCATACGTGCATGCCAAGCACAATATCATATAATTCTGTATAATTCAGAATCACATTATTCCGTATAATTATACAGACTCGTACATAATTCTACTACCACAAATATATAAAATGTACATATATCTATATTATTATACAAACATTATTATTATACGTTGAAAGTTGAAACGAAAACGATAAGCATTTTTTTCTACCTCGATCCCCGAAACGACATGAAAAACAAAATTCAAGATTATGAAATTAACACGGAACGCCCCATATGCGCGCACGCAAACTACCGAATTATGTGTATATCTATATAATTCTTCCGTAATACGGAATTTATATATATATTCGAAGTTTGCACGTTTACATAGAGCCTACAGCGTACTATATTCCACACTACATTACTACTACTATACCCGAAACGAGGAACGGTCGCGGAGAGAGAGACAAAGAGAGTGGGTAAAGAAGGATTTTGCTCCGTCTGGCCGTACCGAGATCTCGACTACTGCGGGCCACCAGGCCCCGCAGTAACGCAGCGGTGAAGCAGCGACGAGTGAGCGAGAGAGAGAGAGAGAGAGAGAGCATATAGCTGGGAAAGACTGCGGTGCCGAGTGAGAGAGAGAGGGTGGTTGTGTGGCTCGGCGAGGGGGGGGGGCTATAGCGCAGAATTCTGACGTCAGAGGGAGTGAGAGAGAGAGGAGCATAATAGTATGGAATATAGTACGTAGCATGGTTATGTATATATATATATACGAGTGCAGTGAAGAGCCGAAGGGTTGACTGGAGCTATTGTTGAGAATTCCTATGTATATATGAATATCGCGAAAGGGAGAGAGGGACGAAAAACGAGCTAGGCATCATTGTCTAGCCGGTTTAGTTGCCAACGACGTCATAACCCAGTTATCTCTGCTGGCGCGCTTGCAGAGGCGTGCGGTGTCGGTATTAGCGTAACAAGCCGAGGGAGAAAGGGATAGAGGTCCTTTATAGGGCTCGAACTCGTAACGTGTATACGTTATTACGAGTCTATTATATATATATATATTTTTTCGTAAAGTGTCTTTTTATTTTTTATTTTACGTAGAAAATAAAAAATTCGATACTTTCGAAATTATTTTGGAAATGAACATTTGTTTATAATTTCTGTATTTGGAGATTGAGAATTTAAAAATAGAGAGTTAAGACGTTTAACGATAATTGAAATTATTCGGGGGAGGGAATTTTTTTTTTCAAATTTTTGGGAAAATGTTCAGGTTGATGGAAATTTTGGAAAATCGTTTTAATCTAGAATTTTTCTGTAGGGAAAGAATTTTAATAAATAATTGTGATTTTTTTCAAATATATGTTGCAGTTCTCGACTCGATCGCGTCTCACGATGATACATTTTCGTTACGTTGGAGGGCGAAGCGCGGACTACCCCATTGCGGGGCTTCATCTTCACGCTTCGCGTAGCGTAAAGATATCTACTCTCCATCCGCGGAGCATGACCTCGTCGTAAACAGAAATTAGTCGAGATTACGTTATAGGGAGTGAAGATTTTATGCATCTCGAGTTACGAGCGAAACGAATTTATAGCGTTCGATTTAATTTTGCGTTTGAATCGAACAAGTTTCGCGGGTCTCTTTTAAATTTTATTTCAATCTCACAAAATCTCGTTTATCGAATACGAAATCTTCTATCAAACCGACCCAATAATTATTTATATTTCAACGCAATTTGATAAAACTGATAACTTGATAAAACTGCTCAAATTTCATTAAAATCCGATCGAACTCGTTGCAATCAAAATCTTACAACTTTGATCAATGTCATTGCCAGCTCAAAATATGTTTTTTTAAATTCCAATGAATAATTCGTCGATGGCACGTGAAAGATGGTTTATGCAGATGGCAAATGTCCCGAGCCAGCGAAGTGCATTAATTTTTGCTCTCACATAGTTAGCATATGTTGGACGAACCGTAAAAAAAAACTAAGGGATGAGAGCGAGAGAGAGAGAGAAGTTGGCAAAGAGTCTCCGGGTAAAGTATTATATCGAGGCAATGGACCGAGGAGAGAGAAGGGAGAGAGATATGTGATATGCATCAGCAGTCTTCGACTGCACTCCACGTTTTGCCGTTGGTGGCGCCCTCGACCCCTCCCTCCTCCTCTTCCACTCTTTCCTGCTGCCACCCTTCCCTTCAATTCCACGCGCTCTTCGCTCTTTCCACTCGACCCATCGACTTTAAGACGGCCATTAGTTCCTAGGTAATTGGCTTTGCTCGGTTGCCCAAGCCACATGGCTATAACGCACGAGTGGCTACCAGCCAAAATATAATCTGTTTTGGCAGTGAGCGCGAATTCGTTATCCATTCAATTGGATAATGGGACACAGCCACGCGCAATCGTTATAACGTGTAAAACGTATATCGGTGGTTGCGGTACACTCGAGCCCCTCGCACTCCTGTCTCGTATGACTATATCGTTGTTTTGCCCACATTGCGTCCCGCAGCGCCACCTGCAGTGCAGGTTTTGTACGAGACCCGAAAGTGGGTCGTTTTCCGTTACTATTGTTGCAGGAGGGTTGGTATAAAGGTGATTGGGCATTCGCACCCTCGCAATTAGAAATTTCGATCGGATTTCCCGCGTCTAGGTACGCGCGACATCCGATTATTTCGCGGCTATGTCGAGACCGCGAGGAACCCCGATCCACAGGTCAGGGAAAATAGCGCGTACGCGTCTTTGGTGGATTCAACAAGTGTCCTCGCGTCGAAACCCGCTTGAGATAATTTCGGGGGGTGGTAACGTGGCGAAAGATCGAACGGGAGATCGGGAAGTGAAATGGTTCGTGAGTGTTCGAGTTGAGAAAAACGAAGATTCGTGGTTACATCGTTTAGGCAAAGAACTGGAAATAACCTCGTAAACGATGCCGGATACCAATTTTCGTTAAGATCGAATCGGTTTTGTTAATTATTTTTAGCGGATCGATTTTGCTATTTTTAATTTCGTAATTCTTATGTGAAATTTGATTTAAACGGTCTCGGACCTTTTCGGGTAATATCTTTAGTCGATAGACAGTCGTTTCTGTCGACATTAAAGACGTATAAAAGGTCTGGAGGTTAATTTGGATTAATTTCGTGCCATTTTGTTATTGGTCGGATAGATGGACGATGCTCTTTTCCTTGATTATAAAAAATGAAAAATAGGGACTCACAAGTTGCAGCGATGAGTTGGGGAAGATACTTCTTCCAGAATGCGCACTGACGTACTCGGGGACCGTAACCAACTTCCGTGGTGTTCGTGTCGAGCGTCAGATATTGCTTCTCCGTCGCTGTGTGAGTCGGCCAAAACGCCTCCGTCCACGATCCGTCATCTCCCATGTTCGGATCTCTGTGAATTTGTAACGAAAGAAAATACAACTTTTGTTTTCTTCGATAACGTTAAGGGGACAATGTATCTAGGAAAATAGCGAGAGAAATATGAAGACGCGTTAAGGATTTGGTCGAGTTCCAAAATGAAAATTGGCTCACCCAGTTTTGGCAAAATTTGCCCAGTAACGCATCATCCTTTTGGATAAATGAGTCTCCTCGCGCGTGTAGCCCTTCGTCGGATCGAGAGGCTCGCCGAATATATAACTTATCTCGTCGGCGTGCATCACGCCCGTCCACCTTGGCCAGGGGTTGTTCGCGGATCTGAGATAAATTCATCCAACATTCGCTTCGAATTATCACATGTGACGTAAAAAAACGTCGTTTCGCGAGCCATGCACCGCACACGATCGACTTAGAGCCGAGGGTATCGCCTCTCGCGGCAAGAACTTGCACTAAAGCGCGTATCACGTGACAACAATATGGCCACTCGTACGCTCCTGTCACCTCGAATTTTGATTCGTCGATTATTCCTCAGTTTTTTGACGAATCGTCGCGAATTTTTTTCAGAGCATGCACCAAAGTGGCAGGCATCGGTAACCCTCGGGACAAACAGTGACAATCGTGCGTGAAATTGATAATAAAATCAATTTTGATTTGTCTCACCTGTGCTTGTAGTAGTACATGTAAACGGTGTTTCCCGTCTCGGCGTAACGTCCCGCGAATTCATTTACGTTGCAAGTGAACTGATAATCACCGACGATCTTGTCGAGCGCATCGCGATTGGTATTCGGATCGTCGGGATCGAGCCAATTCGTGTATTCGTACATTATCGCGTGTCTCGCGATCGGATTCACGTATGGATTTAATTCCGTCACCGAATGTACAAATTGTTCTCTCGACACTTTGACGTCCTCGGTGCCGTCGATGCGGAATAATTCCGTCAAGTAATAGATTATGAAGTAAAAACCTTCCTCCGTGTTCGAGCCCATGAGTATACTTGCTTTTTTAAACGAGTCCGTTATCATGGAACGCGCGGGAGTCTCGGACAGGAAGCTACCGTCTATGATTGGTACGAATGGAAATTCGCATATACCGAGTGTGCCCCATTCGTTGGTTACGAGCTGGATGGGATCCGTCGAGCTTAGACAGTCTATGACCGCCTGCATCTCGCTTCGTTTGTGAGGACAACCGACGGCCTCGGCGAGTCGTAGACCTCGCATTATCGACTCTTCCCGCGTTATTATGGCCCATGGCGCGGTAGGCGAGCCCGATTGCATGATCGCCTGATTGAACAAGTGCCTGTGAACAAAAAGTAACGAGAAAAACAAGGAAAATGAAAATCAGTGAAAACGGACAAAGGGTCGAAGTGAAACAAAATATCGTTTTCGAATTTTGAACAATTCTTCAACCCGATTTTTGAGAATTATCTGTATTTATAATAGTTCGAACCTCTTTCTATATTCTTTTCGGTAAATATTGAAAAGTTATAATTGTTTTAAAATAAAATCTAAAGTGAAATGATTTTTCAAGATTTTGTTCTTAATTACAATTTTTTTTTGTTTACCTCGAGAGAGGAGAGAGAAGATGCATCGAGACGGAAACGGCACCGGCGCTCTCGCCGAAGAGCGTTACGTTTTCGGGATTACCGCCAAATGCGGCGATGTTGTCTCTCACCCACTGGAGCGCCATCATTTGATCGAAAAGACCGGCATTACCCGGCACGTCCTCGGTGCCGAAGTAAAGGAAGCCCAGACTCGCGACGCGATACTGCATCGATACGAAAATAATGTTTTCCTCGGAAACGAGGGTCTTCGGATCGTAGACGTCGAGGGTCGCGGAACCCGAGTAGAAACCACCTTCGTTAAAAAAAACACACAATTTTGTTCAAATGAAATACAATTTTGCTATTTCTTTCGCATTTTCTACAATACAAAATTCTGAAGTTAAAATTTGTAATGGCTTGAATAAAATATTCAAATCATGAACGAAAAACAATTTTATTTATAAATCAAATATCATTTGAATAAAAATAAATTAAAATTGTATAAAATGGAATGTTTCGAACCAAGAATGAAAGGAATACATTTGTAATTTGATTTTTGATTAAAAACAAGTGTCGAACTCACCCCCAAAAATCCAAACCATAACGGCGGCATTGGTAGGCCTGGGACGTGGTGTAACGACGTTTACGTAAAGACAGTCCTCGCTCAATTGGGTATTTGGATTCCACATCATAGCCCCGGCGAAATCATCGAAAACCGTGTCCACTATCTGTACACAACTGTTCGGCAAGGTCGTGGTATTCAGAATACCGTCCCATGCCTCGGCCGGATGTGGATGACGAAATCTCAGATCACCTGCCAAAGAACGAACGACCGGAAGTGGTGAAGGACGCTATATATCGAGTCTGTTTCGCTCCATCTTGCGACTTATCGATCGACGCGTGCAGGAAAATATCAGGAGAAAGTGAAACGAAGTAAAGCGGAAGTACGAGGGCGAAGCGAAATTAAATAACACAAGAGCAAATCACTCTTTTTCAAAGTCTACAAAAGAAAATGATAATATATTTTGTTTAAACTCCCAACTGCGGTAATTTCGAGAAATTCGATAAAAAGTTAAAAGAAACTTACAAATATTAAAAAATAATTACGAAATAGAAAAAAAATTGTTCAGTTACTTAAAAAGAAAAAAAAGCTTTTAAAATTATTAATAAATTGAATAATTAAAAAACTACAAATAATATTCTACGAAATTACGTAAAATAAAATTCCACGAAAATGATAAAATTTTTGTAAAAAAAACTGTAATTTTCCAATTATGATAAATATTTATATTTCCGTTATGATCGAGTGAGAATGATATTCGTTGATCGTCAGCTTTTATAATTTTAGATCGATAACGCCGAGGCGACTCACCGATCGGCTTCTTGGCGTACGGGATGCCGAACCAAGCGTCGACCTCTTTGCCAGTGACCGATACCAGGGTCGTGCCCCTGACCCGACCCTTTTTCGTCTGTATCACGAGGGAATCTTTGCCGGCCGGATTGGACGAGTGCAGTGGCTCGGCACGGGGTAACTCACCGCCGGGCACGTCGACCGGCCTCATTATTCTCTCGTGTTCGCCTCGCTGCTGTTGTTGTTGATGCTGTTGCTGGTCCTCGTGCGACAAATCGGCGTGATGTCTACTCCTGTGTGAGGGCGAACAACGAACGCCGAGATCGAGGCTCGAGGCCACGACGACCGTCAACACAACCAGAGCTTCCACGTTCAGGAACCTACTTCGACCTCTCGTCATCGTCGTCGCCTCGCCTGAAACGAGCATCAATAAGTTCGAAAAATAACATTTTCTTAATCAGTGGCAGCGATGGGTAGGCGGTCTGAGTGCGACTCGGGCGATTAACGATGTTAAGCAGCATTTCACGTTGCCACTAGTTGGTGCGGTGACCGCTCAGCGGTCGGCGTATGGAAAATTGCTAAGCCAGGAGACTTAGAGGAAGGAAGGTCGTTTTCCGGAGTCTGATACACAACTTGTAGAAACAAAATTAGACTTTGAAGAAAATTCTTACTTGACCCAGGTTTTCCACAATTTCTCGTGTTCTGGGTGAACGCGGTACGGTGTAAAAAAAAGTTGTCTGTGGGGACGCATTCGGAAAGTTAAGTTAGGTGAACGAAGTGGGGGTAGGAAAAAGGGCTAGTGAAAAGTGAAAAAGGAAAAAAGGGCTCGGTTGTAAAAAACCTGAAAGGGTATAATGTTGGAAACAACAGAAATAAAAAGGAAAAAATGCGTTTAATTCGATTACTTCCCGTTCTGGTACGAAAATGGATTAAAAAAAAGAAGAAAAGTAGGCATATTCTCTAACAATTACGTCTACGATATGAAACAGACCCCGAGCTCTCCCCAGCCTTCGGGTATGCGCTATAACGTACGACTGTCCTTTGTTTGTCGACGTTCCTCTCTTCGTTAATACGGGACGGAGTGGAGACCAACAAAACGCCCCCGGGACAAGTGCGCGGGTTGTATCCGCAGCAACGACGATGGAAAACAGAAGGAAAATTATCCGTCCGGGTGACGACGAGAGACGCGAAGAGAGAGAAGGAGATGTTTGATGAAACGTGTATATATCGTCTACGTTGCTAACTAATCAATTTAGCCCTGTCGTTATAACGGTAATTAACTAGCCGGTCTTTAAATCCGCTGTGAGTTGTTGTCTCGAATCCGACACGCGTTTATTGTTTTTTCTATCCTCTCTTTTTCTCTCCCTCTCTCTCTCTCTCTCTCCCTTTCCCCGTTTTCTCGTTTTCCATCGTGCGTATCGTCCCGTTGACATCGGACGGGAACAGACCATATGTGGTCTGCGACGATTCGACGTTTTGTCACAGACGGATATTTCGACTTCCGTTCAGTGGCGAATTGCCATGCCTGGGTGTCTTCTCGTTTCTCCTACGCTCCCTCTATGAACCGAATATCGAGCGAAAAAATTCGTGACACGAGAACGAAAAAAAAGAACCGGCCACTCGTCACTATACCCCGACGTTCTTCGTTTACGTCGATCGTTTTTTGATTATTTTTAACCCACGAATTAACGTGACTTCGAAAAGGATATTCTTCGTATATGAAATTCTACTTTTATCAAACGACAGTTTTTTCCCCCACGATCTTGATTCGAGAATAAATTTGCGCTATTTACAACTCGATCGAACCAATCACGTTTAAATTCGTTCGAGAAATATTTTTTCTAAACGGAAATCCAATTTTACAATTGTAATTTAATTACTATATATTATTATTTTTATTATCATTAATAACGTACGAAATGAGATTAACGAGGGTGCGGTAAACGTTCGACCCCTCGATATCCCTTTACATTTTTTATCTCGATATCGTATTTCGAACGAGCCACGCTCGTTCATCTTCTCGCTCGACTTTACTACAACGTTAGATTTTTAAAATCGATCGGCGACTATAATTAGCCATTGGAATATCGTAGAATGAATATAAACGCGAATGTAATTCGCGCCGTGAGAGGCTTCTCGATCAACTATGAAAAAGGGTGGGAGGGTGGGGGTTCGGGTTTAATATAGGTACGAACGTAGCGAAACGAGAGAGAGAGTGAAAGGTTCGTGCCAGCGAAAGGGACAGGGATCGAGGGCTCAGTTATCGATTTTGCTACACGTTAATCAACTACCCGAGAAATTAACGAACCATCCCTGATATACATATACGTCGTGAATTATTTATATGGTAATATATATATACGTTTTGTATATAACGTAGACATATATATGTCAATTCTCTCTCTCTCTCTCTCTTCGTCTCTCTCTCTCGCTCTCTTTCTCTATTTCTCTATTTCTCTCGATACAAACATATACATCGTCTCATGGGAATGTTCGATGTAGAGAACAGATCCTAAGAGTATGTACGAGAGGTCTATATATATATATATATATAGATTTATACCCTCACTAAAGGGTAGTCGCGTCATTCGACGCGCCGTTATCTCTAAATATTTCAATGGTCTATCGCGCTCGCAGATTTCCTCAAACGTCTCTATTTGTGGTTATCACAGCTTTTACCTCGACATCGTACGAAACGTACGATGTCTCTTTCTCTTTCTCTCTCTTCTCCACTCTCGCTTCGTATCTTGCTTCATTTGCAAATACCACAGTGACGCCGTCGTTTCATTCCCATCGAGACGAAATGGTTTCGAGATTTATTTATAGACTTTAACGATCAACACGGCTTTTCTATTAATATCTATAAATATATATATAAATATATATGTCGATAGGTGGATGTCTGTGACTAGAGGAAAATACTATAGCGATTATTTTAACGACGATAATGTCGACAATAGGATTATAATATCGTACGAAATAATTTAATCGAAAACAAAATTTTACTCAGAAATTGTTGGTTTATTCTGTTTTACGTCGCGACGAGTCCCTCGTTCTTTAAAGTAGGAACGTGCTAATGGGCCACGAATACATTTCGTCATTATCGTGATTTAGCAAAGGAAAACTAAAAGAAATAAAGCGGTTCAGGACTGTGTTTTTATGGAGCGGAAAATTACGTCGCGCGGCAGTCTCTTCGCGTCTCTCGACTCTTTCTCTTCGCCCTCCCTCCAGCCACGATTTGTTTCACGTTCGCCCTCTGGCGACGAGCAGAGGGAAGCTCGAAGGCATATTAACGAGCGAAGAGTCTGCGAACTTGATTTGTCTCGACCGTCATATCGCGCGATAAAAATTTACGAGCATAACAAATTTCATCCTCCCCGATTTGCTTTCGAGACGATTTAACGCGTTGATTTTCTTTACGTTGGTGAAAAAAGAAAATTCATCTTTATTTTATTTTCCGTTTATAAAATTGTTGAAAACCCGTTGGATTTTTTATGATTCGAACGATTTCTGGTTATTTTTCAAGACAAATCAGCATCGTTCCGCAACTTTTCTTATCGGGTCGAAACAAAAAGAAAGTTTTTCCCTCCTTGGCTCTCTGTCAACCCTCGTCGCCATTTCCTCGTTCGCTCTCGAGACTCTCCACCTCTTTTTTTCTCGTATGTATTGGCTCTCGTTTCCGACTCTTTCCGATTCAATTGGTACGAGAGGACCGTTCGTTTGTCGATCTCGCGGCCTTTGACGATTCTCTCTCTCTCTCTCTTTCGCTTCGAGAGGACATGCTTTTTTCTCTCGTATTCTCCACTCGATTCAACGACTCGACGAGCGGGAAAAGAGAAAATAGAGGAAAAGTGAGTGAGTGAGTGAGAGACAGAGAGAAAGACAGGGAGAAAGAAAGAGAGGCAAACAAGTTGGCGCAGATAGGGACAGACGGGCGAACGAACAGACAGTCGGACAGAGATTCTCTCTAGGACGAGATATATATATATATATATATATATAGAGAGAGAGAGAAAAAGAATCATCGCTGTCGTGCACGACCAAGCTCGAGCGACCGGGAATATCCAGAACGACGTCTGCTGCCGCGGGACAGTCGCGTCGAATCATCCATTGCTTTTTTATTTGTTTGTACATTAACATATATATATATATATATATATATATATATATATATATATATATATATATATACATATATTATATATATTTATCTCCTTTTACAATACTCGTCTTGTTTTCTCGATACGTGCAATTTTTTTCCCGGCCGATGCGCTCTCATCAATTAAAATTCTCTCTCTCTCTCTCTCTCTCTCTCTCTCTCCTCCGAACATACTCGAGCCAAAGTCTAGACAATTATTTCAATTTTTTCTTAACCGCTTCCCCGGTTTCGTCTCGAAATACAAAATCCAAAATTTCTTTCGTCTCACGCGACCAAAAATTTTCAATCACAAAAAAAATTAATAACAATTGTTTCCAAAAACGATTTTTTACTTCCTTTTTTTTCATAAAATAATACATATTTCTAATCGCACAATGATTATTCTCTATTAATTTGAATATATCTAGAATTAATTTTTATAAATAAAAAAACACGTTCTCTTGGACTCTCTCATATTCTCCTTTCGGTATATTCGTCGACCGAGTGAATAAATTTACAGGATCTCCGTCTGACGGGGTCGTATTATATATACATATATATATACATCGTCAAAGCTGTGAAACTCTGAAATTCACGATCTTTCGCGTTCGCCAAATTCAACCCCTCGCCTTCCTCCCACCCCACTCCCATACCCCATTTTCCCGCCCTCGTGCAAACGGAAAGCAATAGCACGAAGCACCGGCTGTAACTCTCTCGTTTGACCAACGGACTGTGTACACGTAGCTCGTGGCTTTGTACCTGCGGTTAACGTACCTACGAACCTCTAACCCCCTCTCCTCTCCCTCCTTCCTACACCTCAACCCCTCTATACAGAGAGAGAGAGAGAGAGAGAGTGAGAGGAAACTCTACGTACTCAATGGCGTACTAACTGCTTGCCTATGAGCTGAAAGAGCGAGAGAGAGAGAGAGAGAGAATTTCACCGAATGTACCGTAAGCAAATAGCTCTTCCAACCTCCAACCCCTGTACCTAATAATACAATATGGAGTACGCGAATTGGTCGAAGGGCGAGGTATGTGTTTGATCGAAGCTGTATAGAGAGTGAAGTTGAAAGCGAGGAAGCCTGAGAAGGAGGGTGGGCGAGCAGGAGGGGGGGGGGTGAAAGAGGGGTTGGGCTAACAATAAGGGTGGCTTTAGAATAGAATCGAGTAATACGGTATTACTATTCCGGGGTTTACATTGTCGCAGGACCAAAGAATATTTAAGACTCGGTGTTGAAAGGAATAAAAAAATTCGAGGGGGTTGGTTCGTCGCGCGTTCTTGCTCGGAACTCGCAGTATTCAGCTACGAGTCGGTGCCTAGCAGCAGAGAAAACATTTTTTTTGTCTCGAGAAACTTCGGAAGTGGAAAGAAAATTTGCAAAAATTGAAGAAAAACATAATTCTCTTTGTACAGTTGGGTTTGATTTTTTTTTTAAATAGATAATTCAAACGATTTGTATGCGCGATTGGATTTAATTCGCAACAAGTTTTGGTCTCGAATTTGTCCGAATTTCACGTTTCGTTAATCGACGACGTCGCAATTACGTTGGATTTTAATTAGTCGGTTTTTTTCCAACGAGGTAATTAATCTTACGACGTATTTAATCTGTCGAATGGTTTCGCGGTTCGTTACGAATTGTTTATCTTTGAAAAGTTTACTCTCGATAAATTAGGGGAGAAAGTAACGTCGCGCCTTTGCATAAAAACGAGGAAAGTTTGGAGTTTGAGACATTTTTTTTCGTTGTCGTCGAGAACGAGAAGAGGAAAAAGAAGAAGAAGAAGAAGAAGAAGAAGAAGAAGAAGAAGAAGAAGAAGAAAAACGAGAAAAGAAAAGAGAAAAAATTACATCTCGGGGGTATAAAAAATACGATACTCACGTTCGTCAAATCGAGGGGTAGGATGATGAGTCGTGGACGCGCTCTCTCGGAGCGCGCGGCAGTTTATTATATTCTTCTCTCTCTCTCGGTGCTTCACTCTCGTGATGACGCCGGAAGATATATGTGCAATCGACGATGACGAGTAAGAACGCTCTTTCGCACGGTCGCGCCTCGTCGATCGCAAAATGATGAATGGCGCTAGGATGACGCTGATACTCGTCCACCGTACGAGGGAAAGAGCGCGAGCCCCCTTTTCCTATTGCTGCTGTTACTGCTGCTGCTCCCTCTCTTTCTCTCTCGCTCTCTCTCTCTCCTTCTCTCTCTGTCTCTCGCGCGATATCGGGCCCACCAGCTACTTCACCATTTCACGGATCATCTCGGTCATTCGTCTGAAAAATAAATGTCGATCATTAATTTAGTTGATATCGAACGCGTTCGTACGATTAAGGGGGGTCCAGTAGTATGAAATTTTGAAAACATCGATTTTTTTGTGCATATTTCGATAGCCAATACCTTTAAAAATAACGTACTAAAATTTCAAGTGCATGTCTCGAATAGTTTATGAGTCTATGAGTCATCTGAAGATCTCGATTTATAACCGTGAAATCAGTTAAACTTTTAATGCGTTTTTCTCGAAAGTACATTTTTCAAATTTGCTGCAGTTATAACTCGACGATATCAGCCGATTGATTTGATTCTTGTTGCAGCTTGTTTTATATATGTTTCTCTATACCATGATCATCTAGTTTTACGATCGAATGAAAAATGTAATTTTGTAAATTTGAAAGTTTTTTTTTTTAAAACTTCGCTATTTTGTTAAATTTCAATTTTTTTTTTTCGAACGAGGTTCGTGGTACGGGAAATACCTTCTAGTTTAATAACCTTTTTGTTTTTTTTCTATTTCAGGCACTGTGAAGGTCGCTATCACTGCAACAGCGGGGGACTTTTTTTTTTTTGAGCTTTGGGAGATTGCGAATAACTCGCTGAATTTTCAATTTTTTGGTCGAAAAATTTCATCATGTCTTTATTATATATCAACGAATATATCCTTGAAACATTAAAATATTCTATGCGGTAGTGTTCTTTTTAAAAAATTCCCAAAAATCACCTTTTTTCAGGCGGTCACCCCCTAAAAAATGAGCCGATTTCTTTTTGTTGAGATTCCGACGACGAAAATTGTAAAAAATGTTCAGATTTTCTGGATGTCTTTTTAAAAATTATGTTTACTATTTTAAAATGGTATTTAGATGAAATGACTTTGGGGTGAATATTGTAGGTTATCGTTGAATCGTTCGAGTTTCGACCCATTTTTGTAATTTGTATTATTATTAATTAATAGGGAATAATTAATATCGAATGATTCTTTTATATTTTTTATATTACTGTTATATAACGACGATTGATAATTTACGAATGATTAATTCGATGGAAATAAAATTCGCGTCGCTAATTCATCGATGTAACAATGATTATAGATTTACACATATTAAATTAGAAAAACTTCGATAAATTTTCTTAAAAGAATTCATTTTCGAAATTTCGATATTGATAATTAAAAAAAAAAATGTACAAAAAGCTTAAGTTTATCGTCCAAAATCATAATTTCAAAACAATCAAAAATAATTATTGCGATTATTAGTAACTATCGCAATATTCTAATAAAACATATTTCCAATAAAAATGACAAGTTTCTTCGTTCGTACAATGTACTTATGGTCTCTCATCCTTGATTCTCTTACGATCTAAAGAAAGAGAGAGAGGGAGAGAGAGAGAGATAGACAGACAGACAGAGCGAATGAGAAAGAGAAACAGAGAGGGATAGAGAGACAAACAGACGGACAAGGCAAGGGTTCGTGCTCCATTGTGCTGGAATTAATCGAGGCGATCCCGATAGGGAATTAGCCCGGTGTGCCGGCTCGTTACCTCTTGACTACCGTCTACCTTCGTTCTCGGATGAAAAGCATCGGAGAGACCTCTGCTCTCTGTCGAGAGGACCGTGACGACGAGCTTGGTGTTACTCGGGCTCTGGTAAACGTCTTATTTGCATCTCCTTCACCCTCTCTCGCTCCCTCTCTCACTCTCTCTCTCTCTCTCTCTCTCTCTCTCTTTCTCTCTCTCTCCCTCTCTACCTCTAACTTCGTATCTGGCTCTCGTGTCGAGAAAGAAAGGATGAGAGAGAGAGAGAGAGAGGGAGAGAGAGGAAGTTACGTCATGCGGAAGCTTTTGGCTATGCTCTCTGCACTCTCGAACGCCGGCAGCAGGCTTATGTACGCTATGTGGTGCTTGGCTTCGTGAATCTCGGAAGGCGGCAATAACGAAGTCAAACACTCAGCAGTCTAAGTACATATGGTGTTGCTCGTATAAACATATGTATATAAATTCATATATACATATTTGACGAGTATGCATATAAATTTATGTATGCATATATATATATATATACATACAGCATCTTCCTCCTTCATACTATATATATATATATATATAGTATGAAGGAGGAAGATACCGGCACGTGGTAAAGTTATATATACGTCAACTCCTCACGTTCTCCTCGTGTTAGGTACTCGTGCAAGATGATTTCGGCCGGCGCGGGCGACGAGTATGGAATAAGAGGCACGTAGAATCTACGACGATAAGAAAAATAATCGAAGCTCGCCGCGCGTGGCTCGCCCCTCTATTGTTTGTCTCTCTTTCTTTCTCTCTCTCTCTCTCTCTCTCTCTCTCTTTATCTTTCATTCTTTTTTAAGCTTCACTCACGCCTCTCGACGCAATATGTATTTACTCATTTCCGTAGTAGAAAACAGAGGATTTCAGATAAGTCGAATTAACGATAATGAAAATATTACGTTTTTTTTTTGTTTTCTTCGAATCGAGGATGCGTATTTTATTATGTTGTTGTGATCGGATTATTGATTATCGATAATTCGAGTGGGGTAAATACGATAGCTGCGTACTACGAGAAAAATAGTTTTTTATGTTTCGGTTTATCGGAGATTAAAGTCTCGACGTATAGTTTGATCGAAGAAATCTTTATCGATCACGATCGACCAGAACGACGTGAGAATTATCACATCCGTTATCGTCAATCGTAAACTTAATTTATCGATCCAAAATCTCTCAATGGATCAAAATTTCGACAAACTATTGTTTCTCAAGAAATTCGTCGGAAATTTTTTCTCTAACTCAGTTGTATTCAAATTATGGGAATAAATTTTCCATTCTTCAGTTTACCGGAATACGCTCGATAGGACAAATTTATTGAACTAAATTCACAATTGATCGAAACGCCGATATATTTATATCGATGTCGAGATTCTCGTCGATCGAGAATATTTGGTAAAAAACATATTTATTTGAGTATCAAATATTTCACTTTTTATAATAATACATATTTTACAAAAAACAACAACAATAATAATAGATAATAATAACAATAATAATTTTATAAATTTATATAATAATAATAATAATAATAGATAATAATAATAATAATAATAATGATGATGGTAATAAATATAGCGAATCGTATAATAAAATTGAGTAAATTGCACGAGTCAGCGCAAGACGTCGTGATAATTATCTAAACGCGAATAGCGCGACCGGGTAGTTATCGGCTCGAGTTAGCGTCGAGTTATCGGCGATATTGGCAAAGAGCCAATAATTTCTGGTTATCGGATATCTCGGCGCTATATACGCCAATGAGTACTTTGAACGAAAATAGGTGGGTACGAGTACGAGCAGTTACGAGAACGTGTGTGCACAAGTGGATTATAGGCGCCTATTTCAAAGGGCAAATTCGCGCCACCCGCGATTCGGCCGCGTAATAACATCGACGAACTTCCGAGGCTCGATTGAAATTCGTTTTTTTTTTCTTTTTTTCTTCTTCTTCAATTCACGAGTCGTCGATATTACGTAAAATCTTGAAGAAAATACATCTATTAATGAAAACAAAAGAAGAAATACAAAAACAAAAAACATTTTATCAACGTTACAATTTTCTTTCAATCTTATATCACGTTTAAATAATTCGTTAAATGTAAAAATATAAATGAAAAAACAACATTATCAATAAAAAATGTATTTAACAAAATTTATTCTATTTCAAATATTTTCCGATATAAATATTCAATAAATTCTCTTCAAATTCTAATCTTACGTTACGAAATAATATTCTCTCTTTCTCTCTCTCTCTCTCTCACGCCGCCGTTCGAAACTCGCGACAAACTGGTCAAAAACAAAAAGAAAAAACCCTAAAAAAAACTATAAATTCCGAATGAAAAAAAAAAAAAAAAAACAAGTCTTTGCTCCTTTCCCTCGCGACGTCCGAACGCCGCGTCGCGCTCGCATCTCATTCACGAGCAGCGCCCCTCTGCGCCTACCGGCCGACATCGCCAACCAGTCGACAACACGGCCCGACTATCGTGCGCGCTTGTTCTACTGCCGGGGTAGTCGAGTCACGGGGGTTGAGTTTGAGGCCGGAGGAAACGACGAGGGGTGCGAGAGAAGTGATGGAGGGGGGCAGAGCTGACCTAGAGATGTCACTGGGTTAGCGTGCCCACGGGCCATCCATAACCCTGATACCCGGTGATACATACTCCCGAGCTACCTCTCGCCCTCCCCCCTTCCCCAACCCCCGCTCTCTCTCTCTCTCTCTCTCTCTCTCTCTCTCTATTTCATCCCCTACTGGTGAGAGGGGTGGGGGGGGGGGTAAACCTGGCGAACTGCAGGCTCACTCGCTGTCATACGCTAGGCTCGCATGCATGCGAAGTGCCAGCACGAGTGTACCGAGCACCAAACCGAATCGACCCCGCGCCCAATCCATTCATTTTATATACCTATATATATATATATGTGTGTATATATATGTATATATGTTTATATATATGTATGTATGTATATATGTATATTAGTGTGTATGTGCCAAAATGAGTTGGCGTTTCGTTCTGGTTCGTTGCATGCAGGCCGCCGGTTATTAGAGACAGAGTTATTACCCCTGATATATATGATGATCAGAATCCTAATCGAATGTCTCTTCTGGAGGCAGGACGAAGCATTGCGATGTATTAAGGCTGTTGAATAAAAAAGAAATGCCGGAGAGTTCGTTCTCGCGCCTTGGTTATTATCGAAAGGAGGGGGGTTTTTTTTTTTTTTTTTTTTTCTTTCTTTTTCGTCGTTGACTCGAATTGGCTCGAGGCCCGCGCTATGCCGCAGAGATTTTGCACTTCCGACTGTCATTAAACGTATTTCGGTGAGAATAAATGTTCACGGAAGTTTATTTGGGACGTTGGTTGGAAGATTTGTCGAGGGTTTTTAATGTCGAATGGAATTTTGTGGTTTTTTACGTTTCGTTGGATTTTAGATTCTTTTATTTTTTTTTAGAATTTCGCGCGGATTTTAAGAACGTTGCGTTTATTTTGTTTATCCGTCTTCGTTCATTGTTTTTCATATCTTTCTTCATTTGTGTTTTTGAATTAGAGAAATTTTCGAAATTTCGAAGAAAAATATAATTTTTGAACTTTTTACACCAGTTTTGGCAAAATTTGTTGCTTTTTTTTCACGATATCGCTTCCTCGGTTTAGATTTCGAAAAATATTGAACTTTGTAGTCGCTTCTCGAACTTCTAATTTTCCCCTAGTAACACTTTCTCCCTTGCTCCCTTGCTCGAGATCGAAACTCGTATTATCCAAACGCCTTCTAATTTCGTTCCAATTATAAAAATTCTCCATATAAAAAAAAAAAGAAAAAAAAAGAAATAGAAAACGAAATATCCATGTTCACACCTCGTCCTTCATTAGCGAGACGCTCGAGACGCTACTTCGTCGATCGTACCCCAACCCGTAATACACGGTAAACACACACACATATATACACACATACACACTCACAAAAACATGTACATTAATAGACATTTATATATAGATTGTTACACCCGTTACTAAATCAACACGAGATTCTTCGGTGAGATTAGTTCGTTTCGCTCTCGGTACTGGAGCGACTAGCACTGCTCCGTTGTAAGAGAGAGAGAGAGAGAGAGAGAAAAAGAGAGTGTGAGAGAGAGCGAGAGAGAGAGAGAGAGAGAGAGAGAGAGAGAGCGAGAGAGAGAGAGAGAGAAAGAGCGGGCCGCTCGATGGCGTCCCTCGCGCTTGTGCAACGTTCATTATTAACGCATTAATCACGCGACGATGCCGCGAAGCTGGCCAGCCACTCGCGACTTTCTCCGCGATAACGAAATACCGAAAAGAAAAAAGAAAAAAAAAAAAAATCGTGTCACGCCCGACGTGCCTGAAGAGATAATCTTAAGCGATAATGTCGACACGATGAACGAACGAACGAACCGTTCGAGGGTACGAAAACCGATTCGTTTCTTATCATCGATATACAAAAAAATGCATATATATATATATATATATATATATATATATATATATATATATACATTGCTATAGTAGATTAATAAAAATCTATGTATAGATTTGCTTTCGATAAATAAAAGTGAAAAAAATCAAATAAAATAAAAACAATAGTGTAAGGTGAACGAGGCCACGATTCGCCCCGGCACCTCCTCTCGATCCACCGCCACCCTACACGTATCTTCTCTCTCTCTCTCTCTCTCACTCTGTTTCTCTCTCTCTCTCTCTCTCTCTCTCTTTCGTTCTGCCCCGGTCAAGGTCGTCGGCTCGAAAGCTCCACATCCGCGATTCCCCGTACTCGGATATTCCACTATATATATATATATATAGGGATATCCGACTATATATATATATATATATAATAGTATTCAATAGTATATATTGTATATATTTATATATATATAAACTAGTATTCAACTATACCGTAGAGCCGTTCCTGGTATTGGTGGTGGTTCCCTAGTGGTGGTGGTGGTTGGTGCTACTGTACATTTTTCTCCTCAACCCCCTACCCCTCCACATACACATGCAACCGGCTGGCTAGAGCGTTTCGAAACTTGTTTTTGTTTGCGGTAAATCAATTGAGAATGCTCGAGCCCCGCGTGCGGAACTTGCCGCCGGGGTTTTTATTCGATCGATCGTTTTCTCTCCCTCTCTCTTTCTCTCTCTCTCTCTTTCTCTCGGGCGAGGGTGAAAATAAAAGCAACGGGAGGAAAACAGAAAAAAAAACAACAAATCGAAGACACGAGGAACGGTCGGTGGTGTAACAGCGTGGAGGAAGAGGGAATACGAGGTTCATCTAGTTTGTGATCATTTCTATATTTTTGTTTTGGGGGTAGGGGTTTTTTGAGGGTTGGAGGGTTGGATCTCGATTCGAGGAAAATTGCATTTCGCGAAGTTCCTCGCGAGAAAGAATCGAAATTTCTTTAACGAAATTCTTCTTTTTTAAGGGGTTTTCTTTTTTCTCCTTCGACCCCCGAGTCGCCAGGGTTGATCTCGTTTTCAAAGCTTAGCGTGGTAAAACGTGGATTTTCTTTCGTCGAACGTCGATTTTCATTCGTGAAATTGTTGAATGATTTCTGTTTTTCGTTTTCTTTTTTTTTTTTCGCGATCCGATCGCAATTTCGGAAAAACCCTTCAACTCGACGCAAATACGAACAAACAAAAACAAATTGAAATCTCGTCGACCTCGATATGGACGATCTCTCGCGTATTTTGTTTTTTTTTACATTTTTTGTTTTTTATTCTCAGCCTCGATAACGTGAAAATATTTGTTATTCTTTATTCGATCGCATTTCCGTGGCTCGCCGAGACGTGCCGAGCGATCGAGAATCGTTATCGATATTGGCCTATCTTATTTCCTATTTATAAAGCCAACGATAAGCTTTAAAAATATATTATCCATAGATATAAACGTATAATATTTTGTTGACGTTTATCCGATAGATTTTTTATTTTTTTTTCCGTTTCTTTCTTTTTCAGATCAAATACGAGTTTTCGCTGGAATTTAATTGAAACCATAAAAACGCGGACGACCGAATCTCGGTTATGCGGCTCGTGTACTTTTCTCTCGGCTTTATCTTTTTCCCGAATCGCCACGGCATGTGCAACGGTTTTTCTCTCTCCCTCTCTCTCTTTCTTTCCTTCTCTTTCCTTTATACATTTTTATAACGGAGAAACGAGCTGAGCTCGAGAATGTCGCGGTGTAGCGATTTCGAGCTTCCAACCCCTTACCACCCCTTCTCGCGTTCCGCGATACTCGCTCGCGACGATAAACGACGACACGTTCTATCCGAGGCCGAGATGGCGTGTCGCCTCTCTGCAGTGATAACGCCGCGAAACGAAGAGAGAGAGAGAGAGAGAGAGGGGGGGTAGGAAACTACCCTCGGCACAACGGATTTTCTCATTTCCGGTCTCCTTTGGTTCAGGATTTTTTCTTTCTTTTTTTTTTTCGTGCTTTTTTTTTATGCTTAAGAATTATCTTCGTTTCGCCTTATCTTTTATCTTTCTATCTCGCTCGCTGGCTCGCGTGACCCTCGTCTCGCCAGCTTCGTCCTATATATATAGGACAACGCTGAAAAGCTTGCGAGTATATTTTTCTTTCATGCTTTGTTTTTGGTCGATTGCGTGACGGAACTCGAGAGCGTGGGGGTACGAGGTGGAAAAAAAATTACCGTCCCTCCTCATTAGCACCTGTCTCTCACTTGTCTCGTGCGACGAAATCAAAGCACCTTTTCTCATCCCCTCGCTAAGGGTGGTCGGAGGGGGATGAGGAGCGTGCGAACGAGCTCGCTGTGGGAATTCACGTATGCGATTTAACTTTTTTACCCGCACGACGCGTTTCTCGTCGATTCGGACAAATTACTCGGATTTAATACGATAGAGAATTTTTTTTGTCGCGATCGTTGGGCGATGTGAACAAAATTAGAGGTTTTTTTTAACTGTTTTGATTTTGCCATGTTTTTTTTTTTTTTGAATTTTATGCATGAAACGAAGTCTAGTGAAAACTCGTTTGTGGATTTTAGAAAGATTGCTTCGAACGGAATTTTCTTCAAACTCTCGGAAACGCTCGTTTCTTTAATGAAATTTGCGAAAAGTTTTAATTTCGTGTACGAAAGTTGTTTTTTCTTTGAAGCGGCTTAATTCATCGGAACGGTGTCAAGAAGATAAATTTATCGAGCTAGGCTCAAAGCGATCTTTATTCATCACACAGCGTTTTTCTAATTTTAATTTTTCTCATTAAAAATAAATGTCTTTTTTATTTGGTTGAAAAAAATTCGTTATTGCGATAAAATAATCAGTTTTTCGAAGATGGAATATTATAAACAACGATGGATTGAATTTAAATTCGAATGTTATAACCTAAAATCGATTAAATTAAAAAAGATTTAAATAAAAAAAAATGTTCACATAAAAGTGGATTTTTTTTTTATTTATTCCAAAAAACTGAAAACTTTGACTCAATTTTCCGTTAATTAAAATTGGAATATTATAAAGAATAATGCATGACATTTAAACTGAAATATAATAAGCAATAATAAATCGAATTTTAAACCGTATAGAAAAATTTAATTATGAAGTTTTCTTTTTTGAGAAAAAAACGCATATTTTCTTTATTTATTCCAAAAAATACATTGCTGCGATAAAAATATCAATTCGCTGGATACGAAATGTCATAAACGATAATAAAAAAAATTAAAAACGCAATACCTATCTAAAAAAAATAATCGATCAAAGGAAAAATACTTTTATTTCAAATTTTTTTCGAGCTGAAAATTCGCACGGAATTCCCCATATGCGTATAAAAATAATATTCAGTATGTTGTATTATTACGACGACGTATTTTATACAGTCGAGGATAGCGTGACGAAAACGACAACGACCACGACCCATGGGCAAGCCCTCCCTTGATCGTCCCAACCCCCGCCCCGACGATAAACTACAATTTCCTCGCTTTCGCAGCACGTGCCACGTGCCGGTATATCGTTGAAAGACTCGAGAGACATATCCACCGTGCGACTCGCACGTCGACCCTCTGGGAGAGAAGCTTCGTTCCTCAGATTTCACGAGGACGAGAAGATTTTCGAGAAAATTTTCAACCACGAAGAATATTAATGTCCTTATCATTTTTCATTCCGGATGAAAAATAAATACGAACAAAAATTGTATCGTTTCTACAATTTTTTTTTCTTTTAACGACACTTATCAGAGATTCACCGAAATTTGACCTTTATCAATTTTCTGTGAATTCTGCGAATTTTTATCGTGATAAGAAAATCAAAATAAGAAGAAAAAAGTTCGATCCCCGCGGACGAAAAGATTTTATCGGCGAATCTCGTATCTCTCGTTCGCCACGACCAACGCGGACTGCGAGGCGGTCGACGTGACGCAACATTTATTTATCCTTTTGATGCGAACGAAATTATCTCATTGTCAAAATATTTGCACGGATGGTCACGATTTTATCGCGTATCGTTTCGTTTGTCTATAATTATGATACGATTATTCGTCGTGTTTGTTACAAAGCGAATATTGATATTTCATTCTCGATAAATGTGATCAAATTTAATTATCCTCATTTCCTCACTTCGCATCACTGCGCAATTTTATCGACTATTTTCTCACACCATTTCCTTTCTCGGTACGATTTTCATATTTATTTCTAATTATCAAAACGATATTTATCTTAATTATTTTTCTAATTTCTCAAAATAAAAATTATTTTTATGATTTTGATAATTTCTTAAAATTATAATTACTCTTATCATTATTATAATTAACCAAAAATATAAAAAAATTACAAATTTTCTCTCTTTGTTTACATTTCTATAAAATTAATCTCGATCAAATTTCCAAAAATTACAATTTCCTAAAATCGTTCCACTAAATAAGATATATATATATACATATATATAGAGAGAGAGAGAGAACGATCATCGTCTATACACCCGTCGAATTGACAAACCGTTTCGACGATTACAAAGTTCGGTACATCCATCACATCGAACAGCCTTCAATTATCCACAAACGTCGTTTACCGATTAAAACCGAACTCTCGAAAATTTCGCTCTCGCGAACAATTTCACCCCGTCGGCATCGTTTCTATCTCCCGTAACGAAAAAAAAGGTAAAAAAAAAATCTTCATATCACAGATCTGCATAGTACGCGAAATGAGTAAAATGCTGAGTCAGTCGTGCACCAGATTCAATCCTACCGCCCCCTCCCCCACCACGCCTCAGCCCTTCCTTCATCTCTTCGTTTTATCGTTCTATATACCTCTACAGCAGTGAGTAAATTTCTCGTATTCTCAGCGTTCTCGGTATACGTGTACATAAATCATACACATAAACGAAGCTAATATAACAGCGAGGCAGTAAAAATCGCGAGCATCTGGTGGCTGCTGCATGTTTACCGCGCGATATACCGCACTCGCACACGAACGCGTGAATCTACGAATATATATATATATATATATGTATAAAATGGACATTTCGTATATATATATATATTTAGTATTGCATCCTGCATCAGCAATTTCACGATTATTCGCTATTCCGGATTTACCTTACGGATGATTCCCTCGGGTAGAATAGAAAGGCCGAAATACGTTTGTATATATATATATATATATATATATTTGTGTGTGTGTGTATATATATCCAGGTATGGATGCAAGTTGCAACCGCTGCGCTGGTACTGGCGGCTCGGCGTTGAGCTTCGGTGCACCAGTACCCGACGCAAGCACACCGAGTGAAATTTGTGCCAAAACCGGGAGTACACAACGTGGTCTCGCGGTGAACAATGCAGACAAGAGAGTTGCTCGCTACGTATATATATATATATATATATATGTATGTCGAGGTAGTTTTCAGGTATATGGTAGAGGTTATAGGTGGCCCCTGGATCTCGAGCCGGGGGCCTGTAGGAACGACATTCATGAATTGCGCGAAAGCCTTCATCCTTTTCACATATAACATATATATATATATGTTATATGTGAAATATATATATATGTGTGTATGTATATGTTTGTAGAGTATACCGTACAATGTACGAATGTCGTCAGCCAGCGATGCGAATCGCGCTGAGCGAAAACGTGAGAAAAAAAGCAACGTTTTCAGGTCTTTTTTTAGTATTTTTTCCCCCACGCCGGAAATCGAATCTCGTTATTTTCATCCGCTCGTTTATTGTAGTAGGATTCTTGTTTTTTTTTTTTATCCCGATTCTATATATAATTCTCGTTCGCTTCCCGGTATGACCTAGAGAGATTTTTCTAGACGCGCTGAAAAGCGTTACGCGTGAGAAGGGGAATTGTGTACGCGTTTATATTTGAATTTCAATTAGTTCAGGGTTTTTGTTTTTAGGAGTGTGGGGTTTGGGTTTAATACATAGGTAATAATAAATAGACGGTAATAATAATTGAAAATTTAAATATTTGCGTATACGCGGTCGAGTAAATTAGTCGGGGTTTGGTCGACCTCAGTCGATGTTTCGACGCCTCGTCGCATTCTCGACTCGACGTCGCGATTATCGCGGAAATTTTTGCATTGGAACGCGATAACGAGAAAGTTATTATCAACGTGAGAATCGTCGAATTATTCATCGTCGATGATATTTTCTAGGTAAGAAATAGAAAAATTGTAATATATCGTTTTACGTTATTTCAGAACGAGCGACGACACTATTTTTCTTTATGTAAATCTTACATAAGTCTGGATAAAATTGTATATTTTCTACGTCGGAGAACCGAAAGAAAAGCGAAGAGAGAGAGAGAGAGAGAGAGAGAGAGAGAGAGAGAGAGCGTGGCGCACCTGCGGGACATACCGGCAACAGCCGAGAAACGAACACACACACGCTGTTTATCCGACTGGTTTTCTTTCTTTTTGTTTCCTTTTTTCTTTTTCTTCCTTTCTCTCTTCTATTTCCGTCCCGGCAGGATATGAAGGAGCTAGAAAGGATCCTGGGAGGAAATTTGTTTTCGCTCGAGGCGGCGCTATTATTTATTTTTCGTACAAACTTTTACAAATGTTTTATTATTTTTTCGTGTTTTTTTTTGTTATATCGAAACGCGAATAATTTATTTTTCATAATTTATATCGATGGATATTCGTTCGTTCGTTCGGATTCTTTTGAGATTAAGAAAGAAATCTTTGAGTTTAGGGTAAAATGGAAGAAAATTCTCGAGATCGATGAAAATTTTTTTAATTCAGACACGAAATTTGATTCTTATCCTCCGATTATACGTCGCTCCCGTCTTATTGTTCATCGACGAACACACGCAACAAATTGTACAAAATTCTTATTTTTTGCAAAAGTTTATCAAATTTCCGAAAATATTTCTGTTTTTCGAATTTCTTCAAATTTCTTCAATTTACACATTTCTACCGAGTTTATAAAACTAGATATCTTCGCTAAATTAAATTGCTTTATGAATTACGACGGATTTGGGAATTTTCTGAAAATCCCTATTTTAACGAAATTCGAAAAAACGAAAATCCCACCGTAATCCAAATACAATTTAATTTTGTAAAAAGATCAAATCAGCTAGCATCAGCGACGTATAATAGAAGTTCGTTAAACTCGGCCTTACATTAGGTTATTTGTCAAAAGACGTTCCTGCATTTTCGCTCGACGTAACTAAAAAAAAAACACCAGATCAAAACTAATATCTCTCTCTCTCTCTCTCTCTCTCTCTCTCTCTCTCTCTCTCTCTCTCTCTCTCTCTCTCTCTCTCTCTCTCTCTCTCTCTCTATATATATATATATATATATATATATATATATATATATATATATATATATAGAGAGAGAGAGAGAGAGGGTACAGAACATATACCAGTAAGTATATAAACAGAGTACGGTATTACAAATAACCCGAGGGAATAGAATCCCTGGCGTACCAAAAAGAGTGTGCAACTCCGCGACACCTTATAACAGACTCCTCGGTGTGTTGGGTCGCGTGTACTACGGCACAGTGGGATTCCGCTGCTTTTCGTCCGGTGTTCTTCTCGCTGCTGGCGAGAAAGCACGCTTATACCCTCGCTCCTTTCTCATCCAACTTCCTATTCTACGATCTATATACCTATATTTTAAATCGCAATGGTATATATTCTTTAGCATTATATATATATATATATATGTGTGTGTGTAGAGAGAGAGAGAGAGAGAGAGAGAGGAAGTAACGAGGGGTTGGTGCAGTGGTTGGTCGGCCAGTGGTAAAGTGCCAGCCCGAGCCAGACACCGAGACCCATTTCCCCACTGAGCGAGTTCGCCAAGCAAATTCCCTTGCTCTCTTCCTCTCCCTCTCTTTCTTTTTCTCTCTCTCTCTCTCTCTCTTTCTCTCTGTCTATCTATTTACCTTTCTCTCTCTCTTTCTCTCATGTTCGTCCTCCAGTGGCTCGGAGGTGGACGCGCGCGCGACTCTCGCTTGCCTGCCTCCTCACTTCCTACTCTACTACTCGTGTATATCCGGTTTGCGAAAGAGAACGAGAGAGAGAGAGAGAGAGAGAGAGAGAGAGTTTTGCCGATGGCTTGTGTCGTCGAGTGCAAGTGAACCGCCACGTTCCACTATTCTCTTTCTCTGTTCTTCTCTTCCTCTCTCTCTCTCTCTCTCTCTCTCTCTCTCTCTTTCCTTCTTCTTCATCATCTTCTGTCTCACTCTGTATGTGGCTGCTGGCATTTCTCCGCTGGCATACCGTTCGCAAGAGAGACTTTGTAAGCTCTTTCTCGCCCTCCCCTCCTCTCCCTCCGTCACGTCTCGTTCCTACCCCTCGTCCTCGAACAACCGCCCTCGTGGAGGTTTCCCTACCCGAAACTCCGGTGAGCTAAATTCGCGATGGAAATTCTCTCCATGGATGGGCAAAAAGGACGACTAGGGTCTTCTTCTTCCTTTTCTCTCGTACGAGAACGTTGGCTCTATTTCGTTCGCGGAAAATACGCGTATTCCCAACGTTTATACACGCGTATATCTATCTCGCGATCTAGATTCCCACTGGAATATACCTGTCGGGATGAGCGAATAACGCCGGAAGAGTCGTCGCGAACAAACGTGGAAATGAGGCAAAAGAAGAGAAAAGAAAACGGAACGAAGGAAGAGAAAAAAAATATGGGCGTACGCGAGTTCTACGGAAAAGGAGCGAGGGTAAACGTAAGTGCGACTGACGGAACGACGAATCTTCCTCATTTGTATGAAGTAAGGGAGTGAACGAGATAAAAAAAAGAGAGAGAGAGAGATCTGGAGAATGAAAATGAAACCGTAGAATGCATCTGGCGTTGGAATTCTAGGTATGTTTTAGAACGAGAGAGAGGGAGAGAAAGAGAGATAGCAGAGCAAGTTGTCGTCAACGTCGACGATGACGTACGTATATGTCACTCTTGACTCTCTCTCTCTCTCTCTCTCTCTCTCTCTCTCTCTCTCTCTCTCTCTCTCTCGTTGAGTTTGCTCCGGTTATGTAGTCGCATTTATCCTGATGGAAAAAAGGGGAGGGAGAAGTCCGGATCGCAGAATCTCTGTGGTATATGGAATAACATATATATATATATATATATATATATATATATATATAAAGGTGTGTACATATACATGTAGATACCATCGCTGCGGAAAATTTGGGTACCGTGCCAGGGTATATATTTCAGCAGCGGGCTTATTCGAGCCGAGGTGCTTTTTTAATTTTTTTTTTAATTAGAAAAATGTACGGCTCTATCCACCCCCTCCTGCACCATTGCAGAGGTAAACAGAGTAATATTTATATATATATATGTAATTAGCTGATTCGATATGACAAAATCACGGTTGAAATATGCGTCAGGCCAAATTTGTATTCGCTACGAAAGATCAAATTTCTAACGACGACGAAAACAATAACAGCGGCAATAATAATAATAAATAAATCAAAAAAATAATGATACAGATCACGATAACGATAACAGTAACAACTGTCGAAATCGTATCTATATTACAAACGATCCACCTGGCCTCGTATCTCACCGGAGATCTCGATAAAAAAAAAAAACAAAGGAATATGACAAAGTACGAAGGTAAAACCGTAGGTAATTGACACGAATAATCTCCGTCGCGTTATCGATAAGAGGAGATAGATAGGCTTTCGCAATCGTCGCTTATCGCGTATACCGATTCGGAAAAACAAAATAGTTTTCTCATCTCTGTATACGAAGACAAATTATGTAGGCCGCCGATTGAAACGAAAGGAAAAAAGAGAGAGAGAGAGAGAGAGAGAGAGAGAGAGAGAGAGAGAGAGAGAGATGAAGAAGTACGAGGTACGAAGACGCGATATAGATGGCAAGATGATAAATGATAACAGCCTCATAAACACGTGTCACGTATATAGATTGATTCTACGATCGACTCTGTGTGTGTGTATGTGTTTTTTTCTTTTTTATTATTTCTCCCTCGCCACATTCTCCCTCTCTCCCTCTCTCTCTCTCTCTCTCTCTCTCTCTCTCTCTCTGTCTTTCGCCACTCATCGACGTCATACCCAATCGATATGGGTCGGAGTTTTGGCCGGGTCACGCGGTCTCGACACTTTCGGCCATTCCAGAAAGAGGAGGCTACGGCAGTGTAGATGAACAGAAAAAGATAGCACGAAGTATGCGGTATACTTGTAAGGTCGCCTGTATATTTACGCGATATATATACATATATATATATATATATATTTTACTATATTGATATGTATATATGTCTATTGTGTGTTTATATATGTGTCGGTACAGCTACGTAGAGTACACGGGAACATAGAAAAGGGAGCAATTCGTTGAGAGGTACGAGTTACGTGCCTCCTCCCCTCCGCCTCATCGTCGGCCCCAGCGATCTCTGCCCCCTCTCGCCGACGCTACCTTCTCGCCGACCCCCCCACTCTCGGTCATTTTACCTTCTCTACCTCCCCCCCCCCCCCCCCTTCTCGGGCGCGCTCTGCCACGATACTCTCTCCTGGGGGGCTGCCCGGCACAGTACGGCAGCAACATCGGTACATCGGTGAAGTTCCCCCCTGCCCCTCCATCGCCCCCTCCCGACGCTCTTCGTGGAGTCCGCGAGCCGAAGCTCCGAACCGGTGTGAATATATATATATATATATATAGAGAGAGAGAGAGAGAGAGAGAGAGTGAGAAAGAGAGAGAGTGAGCGAGTGAACCCGGTACGGAGAGAAAACGCGGGGCGCGTAACAGCCGCAATGCAGCTTCGACGCTGGTGGCAGAGGCCTCCCTGCTCGACGACCAAACTGCATCCTATCTCACTTCTTGTATTATATATATATATATATATATATATATATATATATATATCGTTTTCTATACCTTTCGTACATCCGCACTGCCTAAGGAAAGCTACGTGCCAAAAGAGGGCCGCGAAAAGGTAAAAGGACGGATAAAGGTTTCGTCTATATATATATATATATATGTTTAAATCGCAATATTATAGAAGCTTAGAGGTTTCTTTTAGAGGTATCGCGGTACGAGCCAAACACGCATACATTTCCATTGAAATAAATAGGGTAAGTAAGAAAGAGACGCGAAGACGAGAAAAGAGAAAGAATAAAAAGGAAGAAGAAGAAGAAGAAAAAGAAAACGAGGGGTAAAAAAAAAAGAAAAAGAAAAAAGGCGTAGTAAAACCCAGATGTTACGGTCGAGTCGAGTCCGTGTGCCGAACACGCTCGAGCGTATCGGCGTATAGCAGCGTCGACGAGAGTTCCTTTGCATTTTTGCTTTGGCAAATGGATCGTGAGAAAGAGAGAGAGAGAGAGAGAGAGAGAGTGCCATCGTAGAAGGAGGGAGAGGGGTTGGGGTTGAGGGAAGGAGGCGAAACCTGGGTACTCTAACCTCTTTCGAGTGGGTGTAGAAAGGTGAGGACGACGAGTAGGTAGAGTCTTATATATAGCAACACTCTCGAAGGTCTTGGACGAAATAAGAGGGGAAAAGAGACTGCAGAAGAGGGTAATAAAAGAATCGTACGAGGGAACTGGAGGGAGGATTGGGGGAAAGAAAGAAGAGGCGAAAAAAGAAAATGTTGGCTCGCGTGGAATAGAGCGCACTTCCGGTCAGGTTCAACCTCCCCACCTTCCCTCAGTCGCTCTTTCTCTCTCTCTCTCTCTCTCTCTCTCTCTCTCTCTCTCTCTCTCACTAGGCACTCGTACGCCCCCTATCGGTCACGCGATAAGACCGAACCGTGAGTCTATAGATGTGTATAATATAACCTATAGATTACATATATTGCGAAGCAGTATGAGCGCAGCAGCAGCAGCAGCAGCAGCAGCGGCAAGCGCACCGTGCTAGAATGCCATAAATCTAAATTAGAACCGACTGCTCGTATCTCTCTCTACTAGGTCTCGTGATATACATACATATATATATGTGACTATGTGTGTGCTGGACACGTATATAAGAGCACATAAATTAAAGCATATATAGACAGGATATACTGGCTGTACAAATCTGTATATATATATATATATATATATATATATATATATACATATACAAGACATATATATATATATATATATATATGGCTTGTATGCAGTTATAGGTGAAGTTGAGGGGAGGAGATGCGAGGAAGGATACGGAACGTTCGGGGTGCAGGCACGCCGCGGGGGTGCTCAGAATCAAACTCTACACGTGTAACGGGACGTACGTTATGTGCCATATAAGTCGTACATGGAGGGGGGGGGGTACGAGGGAGTAGTACAGGTGCGTGACGAAGAGGACGCGGACGATTGGGATCGTCTCTATAGAACGAGAGAGAGAGAGAGAGAGAGAGAGAGCGAGAGAGAGAAAGAGAGAGACGCGATATATGTATATAGGTGGCGCGTCGAGCACGTACGCCTCTTTCGAACACACACACACACACACACACACGTGTCTTTTGGTAGGTATCACCTAGACAGACTGCAAGACATATTTCTGAGGCAAAGTCTAAAACGCAATATGCATTTTAACGAAATAGTGCGCCGAAAGAAACGAGCCGTCGGTTGGTGAAGGGAAGGACGGGGGGGGGGGGGTGCGAATCGATTATACCACGTTACGTGAGCGTAGACTTCGAAGACCAAAGAATATTTTGAAGATTAAAATCTTCGACGAGTAAAACCAAAAAAAGAAATAAATCGATATCGAGTCGGTTTTCCTTTTTTTAATCTTTGGTAAAGATATTAATCATCGATGTTTTTTTGTTGTTTGTTTTGTTTTGTTTTTGTATTTATTTTTTTCCGACGTTCGCGTCGAAAAATTTGATTTAGTTGGTCAATTTTGAATATCCCGTATATCTTCGTCGTAGGTGAAGGGAATTTACTCTCTCGATCATTGTTCGGGACAATGGGAATTCCGTACCGGAAATATTTGGACGTATCTGCGAAACTCCCCTGCCAATGAATGACGCGGTGTCCCTCCCTCGCGATATCTACAGTAGTACAACGCTAATACGGTCATACATATATATATATATACATGCATATATACATAAACACACACCCATATATACACCCATATAACCTATATATATATATATATATATATATATATATATATATATATATATATATATATATATATATATATATATAGGTTATAGGTCTTTTAGCACAATCACGAGAGCCGTAGTGTATACGGCGCTATAGATTGTTACGCAGGAGGGTTCCGAATTGCCATGAGCGAACCTAGATGGATATAGAGAAGGCACGGCAGGATAGATTAACCTGGTTAGATAGAAATCTACCGTGAAGACTATATACGTGTATTTATGTTTGAATGTAAATCGCGTTCGTGTTTCTGCCCGCGTGTGTGTGTGTGTGTGTGTGTGTATGAGTGTGTATAGTGAGAGAGTCGGTTGGTCTCCAGGTACGATGATTCTTGGCATGGTTTGCCGTGGTACGGTATAGTTAAGGATTCGATACGAGGGACGCGCGTATATCCACCCCCATCCGGATGAGCTTAGGACACGCTCGCTAATAGTAGCGTCGATGGTCGTAATAGCGCCCGGCCAGTAGTCGAGGTACGCGCTGTGGTCAGACGCACACGTTATATACGTAACCCGTATAGGTGTGACGAGACTGCTTACACTTCTATATGTTTCTCTATGTATACTCGTATATATGAGAGTATATATATATATATAAATACATATATATATATATATATATGTGTGTGTGTGTGTGTGTGTTGGTGGGATTATATGGTAATGGGACGAACCGGGAGCCTCTAAACCCTGCACGTAGGCCTAATACCGACGTCGATCGTACGTAAACGCTTGGATCGAATACTATAGAGCGATTAGGATATTGCGAATAAAATTTGTCGGGTCATGAACAATCGTGACAATTTTCGAAGAAATATTTCACAATATTTAGAAGTGGGCGGAGGGACGGGGGCTGAATAAGAACGAGGAATATTGAATATGGAAAAAGAATTTTATGTCAAAATTGAACAATTTCCATTCTCTTTCAGTATTTTAGAAAGAGGAATCAATTTTGTTGTGTTTAAAAATATTGTTCTAATGCAAAAAAAAACAACATCGTGGCTCGTCGAATAAAAACAAAAAATTCACGAAATTTCATGGAAAATTTAACGAACGATTTAGAGCCCGTTTTTATTTATTTTCGCAAATATTTTCCTCTAAAACTCGCCGTTAAACGTCGAGTCTTCGTTACGATATAGGAGCTTTTTTTTTAAACGTAAAAAATCGTTTCCCGTCATTGGACACTTGAGTTTCCCGACGATGATTAGAAAAAAAAAGATGGAAAAAACGGGTAAAAAAAGCTTCCACCATCGCCAAGCAACCGTGTGGAAAGAGGGCTCTTTCCCTTTTTTCTTCTTCTTCTTCTTTTTTCTTTCCTTCTCATTCAACCAACCCCCGTACGACACCCATTCCGCGAGGCGCTGGGTGGTGAATTATTAATCGGCGTCACACAGAGCGCGCTCTCTACCGTTCTCTGCTCTTCTCTTGTCCATCTCTCGTTCATCTCGTCTCCGTCGTCGTCGTCTTCTTCATCTTCATCTTCGTCGTCGTCGCCGTCGTCGTCGTCGTCGTCGTCGTCGTTCGACCCGGAAATTTATACCCCGTGAATTTACGCTCTCGCGCTTGCCGTATAAGCCACGAAAAACGAGCTACGGGACAACCGAGTTCCCGGTGAGCTCAACGATAAAGATATGTGTGTCTTACACGTCGTATATTGATGTCATTCTCTCTCTCTCTCTTAGATACACTCATATATATATATATATATATATATATATATACTATTGGAAAAAAGCGACAGAACAGGATAGTAAAAAAAGCAAATAGAGTCACCGTGAGCAAGCTTTGTGTACACCCGATCCGAGGAAAATGGAGAGAGAGAGAGAGTAAATTTAAAAAGAACGAGATAGAGAGAGAGAGAGAGCGAGGGGGGGGGGGGGGGGGGTAGAAGAGCTAGTAGTAAGAGAAGCTTTTGTGCTTCACTGCTCCACGTTTTGTGTTCCTTCGTTCTTTTCCACTGTTTTTTTTTTTTCTTCTTTTTTTCTTCTCAAACTTCTTTTCCTCGTACTTCCTCTCTTTCTTTCTCCGTCGCATTTTTATTATTCTCCATCGTTCTTTATTTTTTCTCGCTTTTCTCGTCTCTTCTGGCAATGCGAACACCAGAAGGCAAGAGAGGCTCATCTGGAGACGAGCAACGGACATTTCTCGTCACTCTCTCTCTCTCTCTCTCTCTCTCTCTCTTTTGCTCTCTTCACTTCCGGCCTTTCTTTCTCATCTTGTTGACGACGACCAAGCGACGGAGGTTTTTACTGTCGCACACACAGGTTGCGGAGATCCCGGCTAGCAATCTTGAAAGAGGATGAGAAGAAGAGAGAGAGAGAGAGAGAGAGAGAGAGAGAGAGAGAGAGAGAGAGAGAGAGAGAGAGAGAGAGAGAGAGAGTTACTAAGTGAGTGAGTGAGAGGAGAAAGGGAGATCCTCTCTTTGCCCGTCGAGGTCAATCGATACGATGCCTGCGAACGACGAACGGGCTACTCCTGTACCGTGGCTCGCATTCCCCCTGTTCACTCAGTTCTCTCTCTCCCTCTCTCCCTCTCTCTCTGTCTCTCTCTCTCGCTCTCTCTTTCTCTCTCTCTCTCTCCCTTTCTCATCCTGGCTATAAATGTATATATATATGTTTGAGTCTGACTCGAGTAGTTGTCGAGAGAAGAGGAAAGCAGCTGCTCCTGTGCTCGCTGATGTCCAACCTGACTGTACCAGAATCTCCTGCCTGAGACTATTGGAATTTACTCGTAATCTAGCCCGACAGCCTGATAACACGGGAGCTCGTCGAAACGATCGAGATGTTACATGAAAATTCCACATACGCGCTGTCCGCGAGACTTCAATAGGGATTTGAGGGTGCCGATTACGATTTTCTCTCCTTTTTTTTTACTTTTTAGCTGATGCTTTAGACGAATATTTCGAACGAAGGAAAAAAAAACGAAATTTCTAGCAGGTGAGAATTTTTCACATTTTTTACAATGTTTCGATGAAGATATTTGTAGATATGTGAAATAAAAATGTGATATTCGTGTTGTGCGGGAAATTTTCGATTTTTTAATGGCTCTATGAATTATATGTTTATGAAACTTATTATATGTTTGTGAAACAAACATATAATAATTCAATTTCTCGTTTTCTGCAAATCTTTTCGGTCTAAAACTAGAAAAAAACGTGAAAAATGTGCAACGAACGATTATTTTATTTTTCTAATTCGGGTTTTTTTATAAATAATTCTTCCTTCACGAATATTCCCTCCTCGTCCATTTCACGAACTTCTCACGATTTCCCGAAGTTAACAGGATCCAAGTCTTCATCGACCGAAGAATCCTTCAACCATCAACCATAATTAATTTCTCTTTACTCTCGTTCTACGCTTACGATCTAAATCGCCGGTTTGCCAATCGCCTCTTTCACCCTTTGCCACCCTCGACGACGCGACGCTGCGACCTCGTCGTGCGAGATCGCAGCTAAGAATCGAAAGGTCACCAACTATTTTCGGCAAAAATTGTGGCCTGAGCTTTAACGACGATGTCATCGTCGCCGTCGTCCTCGCCGTCTTCGTCATAGTCCTCTCGTCCTCGTCATCGTTTTCACTATATTTTTCCACCCTCGCGTCATCGACCCTAACATCTAAAATTAACTTTCGAATTACGATGTTTTTTTTATACAATATAACAATTTATAAATTTTTATAAAATTTTACACCAACGACAATTTTTTTTTTTCATAAAAAACATAATTAATAAATTATTAAGTGATTTTTCTCGATCGTTATCGAACCGATTCCATCGAGTACAATGTTATAGCGTCGTTTCATCCCTGACGCGAGTCAGACTCGCATGTGTATCTTCGAGACAGCTCGCGTGTCGGGCTCCCCCCTCTCCCCCCACACCCCAGTTAAATAAATTCTCTCTTTATATATATATAATAATCGCGTTCCGTCCTTTTTTCACACGTTATATATCATTTCGTGTGCTTTGCCATGCGTGTATCACGTGAACGTCCGAGCTTTTCGACACTAATAGCCCCCCTCTCTCTCACAACCTATGCGCCCCCTTTACTAGGTATACACGTCCAACACTTCCGGTTGTTCGCGAGCCCTCCTCTTTCTCTCTCTCTCTCTCTCTCTCTCTCTCTCTCTCTCTCTCTCTCTCTCTCTCTCTCGCTCTCTTTCTCTCGCCGGCGCGATGAGAGCGAGTTAAGTAGAAACGCTAATATACTTTGGCAAACTGTTACATCGCGTGAATTTATCTACTTAATATATTTTTTCATGGAGGAAATTTCATCTCGTTATATTATTATGCCTGAATGAACAGGAAGAGGAAGATGGGAGGAGGAAGCGAGAGGGAGAGCGAGAGATAGCGAGAGCGAGAGAGAGAGAGAGAGAGAGGGATTTTTTTTTTTTTAAACGTTAAACTCGTTTTGACGTTTTTTCTTTTATTAACGGAAAATATCGAATAGAATATATTCCGTGGTTCTTGTGATCGATAATTAATCGATCGAAAAAGTAATATATAAAGTTTTTGCGAAATAAATTCGACAATTTTGGTTGAGTATTAAAAAATAATTATCGATATCGAGATAAAAAAATCAAAGATTCGTAATAACGTTAAATAATCGTTCGACGATATCAACGATAGTAATAATCGATCGTTGCCTCGCCGAAAAAAAAACATTAATTATTCGTTATTTATCAAATTCAGAAAATTACCTTTTTTTCTATTTTCGTAAAAAGAAAAGCCTTTCCCAACGAGAAAATAGAAAATTGAATTATTTCCATGAGAAAAAAAGCTTCTCTCGCGATATTCGCTCATCCTCGAACTATGCCTCGTGCCATTTACTGGAAAAGATGCCAATAACTGTGTCACACCCCCCACTCCGTCCTCCCCAGGAACGAAATATTCATCGAGCTATTTTTTCAATTTCATACCCATCGAAAATGTCAGAAAGAACGAGAAGGAATGATATTAGTATGTAAATATCTATGTCATACGTTCCCTTCCTATATTCTCTCTCTCTCTCTCTCTCACTCACACACACACACATACACAAAACTCGTACATAACGTTGTCGTATATCCCCCGGTAATTTTCACTCCGTAGAGAGGTATAAGGGTCGGTGATGCGCCTCGTTTACGCAGAAACGACGAGACGTAAGCTATATAGCACGATATAAACGCGATACTACATAGCTATAGTAATACGTAATACGAACACATATATATATATATATATATATTGTACCTAGCGAAACCGTCGGTTATACGTAAAGCTCCGTGTCGCCCTATCACTATATATAGGTGAGAAGAGCGAGAGAACCCTGGTGGGTGATACGCTCTCGGTCAAACCGCCCGCACTCTAGGCCATTCGCCTCATCTCTCCTTCTGGCCACACTGCTGCGAATATGCTGCAGCGTGCATGCAGCATCCGCTACTGCACCAAACACTATCGCGCGCGCATCTCTCTCTCTCTCTCTCTCTCTCTCTCTCTCTCTTTCTATCTATCTATCTATTCTAACTATCTCTCTCTTTCTATTTCTCTTCTTCTCTTTCTCTCTCTCTCTCTCTCTCTCCCTCTCGTTTTCGATGATTATACCTCCACATGTACACGAGGTACAGTAAATTATTCGCGAATGATTGGGACACGTATAGGCACGACACGATGAACAAACAATAGAAATTGATTGGTCTAATCAAATAATCGGAATAATTGTGATACAAAATTAGAATTTTTTTTTTTCTTTTTTTTTTACAATTTTTGAAAAGATCTTTTTATGCTTTTTACATCTTGCGATATATCGTTGTTTTTTAAACCCGTGCAAATTTAGTCGTTTTCAGTGTTTTCGATTGTCAGGACAAATTGCCATTGTCGAATCGAGACACGATCTCTCGATATTCGAATTAATATCGCGTAATAGCGTGGATGTACGTTTTCCTGCGATCGTCAAATTAATTAATTTTCCGTTCGTAGAACGAACGGAAGGGATTATTCGTGTAACGTTACAAACGATTATTATTATTATTATTATTATTACCATTATTACTATTATTATTATTATTATTAACGAAATAATGATCTCGTTACGAGATAAGCGCGCGAGTGATTACATTTTCCTTTGTGAAAGAATTCTGCGAATAATTAATTATTAATCGTGAGTACGTATCGGCGATGTATAAACAACAACAAAAAAGAGATATACGCTCGAATCATTTACATTCGCATAAAAACCAAATATACGTTTTAACGAATAAATTTTCGACCATTGTTCGACGCATATACGAACGTCGCGCAACGAATAATGTCTTTCGAAACGAAACAAAAAAAGTCGTTCGATATATAGTCGCGTCCGCCGTGTCCTCTTTTTTTTCAAGCATCGATATACACTTGAATAGGAGAGTAACGGATAACGGGATATCCTGCGTTTCGCGAAAAACCAAAGGGTTGGATAGAGATGGAGTGGGGGGAGAGAAAGGGGTTGCGGTTTTCCGCAATCTCTTGGGGTGCAAAAATCGTGTCTTTTACACGATTTTACACGAGTCAGAGAGAGACAGATCGAGAGAGTGAGAGAGAGAGAGAGAGAGAGAGAGGGAAAGAGAGAGAGATAGACAAAGATAGAGAGCAGAGACCGCTGTTGAACTAGTTATGTAGTTTGCTCCTGTCGCCCGATGTGTGTACATAAAACCAAAGACAGAGAGAGAGAGAGAGAGCGAGAGAGCGAGAGAGCGAGAGAGAGAGAGCGAGAGAGCGAGAGAGAGAAAGAGAGAGATAGAGAGAGATAGAGAGAGCAAGTAAAGGTTTCTCGAATGCCTGAGCATTCGTTTCAGCCTCACCGCGCGGTCTCTCTATCCACTGTAGATACAATAGCTCTTGTACTGTGGCAATAATACTACTCTCCGGTGTCTGGCCTCGACGCCTCGTTACTCGACTGCAGCCCGATTACACGGGAGATTACACATCGCGATTATGCCCTCCCCCCCTCTCCTCAATAATTCACAACGACATTCGTCGTTCTCCCACTTGATAAAACTCGTAATTATGTATACATGTAAAGATTTCTATATATTTTATGGATACGTAGGACGGTGTAAAAAAAATTAAATTGCAATTTAAAAAAACATTATAATTCATTGTACAGCGATTAAAAGAGCGGTAGGTTTCGAGTATGAGAAAATTCCATTTGGTTTGATGGGAAAGCAATTGTTTGATTAATACGAAAAATTTCAGCGATGACGATAAAAGGGTGAAAAATTATCGTGTTTTGGTATTCGATTTACGAGGTACGAGGTAATTTGATTGTGTTCGATAGAAATAAGACAATTTTAATTAATATTAGTAAAATAATAATTTATGGAACGGAGAAAAATTCGATTTTGTTCGTTAGAAAAAAATGTCATTATATTTATTGTACGTAGCATGTACGTAATTTAAACGTAAAAATTCGTCACGTTGATTCACTTTTCGTTATACAGAATCCGGACGGGAATGATCTCGAGATATTCGATGATAATTGTGAATTAACGAAGGACAGATTTATATTTTCATTTTTTTTCAAACTAATTCGATCAAAAGGGACGAGATCGTGATACGATTCGAAGTTTAATCCGAATTTAAATCTTCGACGACTATTCATTGGAATATATTATTTTTATTATAATCATCGATAACATTGAAATAACCAAAATAAATAATGATACAAAATTGTATTAATTTCCGTTACGTTAAACCGATAAATTATTAAACAGGATCGCGAAAAAAATCTTTAAAGTTCACCTTGAATATTCCGGAGTGAAAAATTAGTAATAAAACAAATTATTGAATTTTATTCTTCGACTCTTAATCTTTTTTTTTTCAATTCCGTCGAACAACATATATTCGTCGAATTTTGAAAATACCCCTAATCTGTCCCTTAAAAAAAAGGAAAAAAGAAAAAAAAACAAGAAAAATATTTTCGTTCGACAATCGTATCGATAATTAGCGTACGTAAACGTAAATAATGTACCTCGGCCCTATAGCACGGCATCCGGGGCTGACGGACGTCGCTGCTCCAATCGCGAACGTAAAAGTCTCGCACTTTCGTCCTCTTCGTTCGAATCTTCGCGTCTTCGTTGATATTCGGTCTTCCAAATTTTTCTTTTCCTTATCTTCCACCTCCTCCTCCTCCTCCTCTTCTTTTTTCCCTCCTCGTTTTATATATTTTTCTCTCGTCGACGTTATTTCCGGCACAGAATTTTGTCCTTTTCCCTCGCGGCTCGCCCACGATAAATTTACATCAACTTCCGCGTATCGACGAATTCGCGTCGCGTATTAATACGCACCGGACAAATTTTTACGAATTACGCGTCGTTCCTGCCTCGTCGACGATCGAAAAAAAAAAATCACGAAGCACACATGAAAAAAGTTTTTCCTCGGTTTTCCTTTTTTGTTTTTTTATCGTTTTATTTTTATATTTTTCTTTTTAAATATATTTCACCCCAGTGTTTTTTAAGCCGACGATAAAAACAAAAACGAAGAAAAACTTCTCGACGTTACTAAAATCGATGATAATAACGATAATTAGTAATATTATTATTATAAATACTCGTGGTCACGTTCTCTTTTGTTTTTCTTGTTTCTTTCTTTTATTCTCTCTCTCTCTCTCTCTCTCTTAATTTCCGTCGAATTAACGTTCACAGACTCGTTTTCGCGTTGCACACTTTTGGGAACGAGAAAAACAAAAAACAAACGAAATAATGCAAGCTCTTTGCGACGATCGAGAATCTTCTTTTACGCACGGTTTCTTAATCGTTCTGGAAACGTTTCCTTGGGGTCGGTTTATCGCTGCCAGCGACAGCGGCGACAAGACCGAGACCGTCCCGGAAGTTTCACCGACGACGATGACCACCCATATGTATATACATATATATATACATATACAGATCTATATATATATATATATATATATATATATATATATATAAGTTTATATACACAGAGCGAGATATATATATGTATATATATACATATATAATACGCGATATACTTTAACTCTGTGCGAACGATGCGTCGTTGATAAACGCCGAGCGGTCCACGTACGGGGAGGTAATAACTATGTAAATTGCCGCCGTTCTCGTGACGAGATACTACAGGATTAAAACACGGATAGCGAGTGAGCGAATGAGAGAGAGAGAGGGAGAGAGAGAGAGAGAGAGAGAGAGAGAGAAAGATAGAAAAGAGAGAGAGAGAGAGAGAGAGGAAAAAAATTCGATAAAGTCAAATCAACGAAATCGCCATTGTTCACCCCTCCGTAATAACAATTATTTAACGTTTTTCTATTCACCCTCTCCCCTCTTTCGTTTCGAGATTATCCTTCGTTCGCCTCTCTCTCTCTCTTTCTTATCCTCTTGAATAATCACCGTGTAGGCTGAGTAGATATACGGAGACGAGAGAAAAGAAAAAATTGTTTCGTGTATTCGCGCGCGAGAGGGTTCGTGAAAGTCGGAAAAACGGAAAGAAAAAAAATAACAACGACGACGACGACGACGACGATAACAACAACAACAGCAACAACAACAACAGCAACAACAACAAAATAAATCGAGATCCGTCGAATATCCGATTGCCGAGACGTCGAGATTGTCTCGGCGTATAGGGTAGGACGTTTGATACGTCGGGACGAAGTTCGAGTTTTTTTTATTTTTTGCTCTTTTTTGTTGCTGTACGTATTAACTTTTCTGATTGTTTTGTATATGTGTGTTTTTAAAGATTTTTGGATTTTTTTGTTGTTGATGGTTTTTTTTTTGTTTTTTGTTTTTTTTGTTTTTTTTTTTCTTTTACGAAACGAGCGAACGAACGAACGATCTCGTGCGATGTAGGCCGGCTAACCGTTCAGGCCGCACTGAGCTCGGCCGAGCCGCGACGAGTGAGGGTGAACCAGCAGCCAGCAGCCAGCGGCACTAGCACCACGGCACCAGCGGAGCGGAGCTTGCTGTTCTGTGCTGTGTGCGGCGCTACCCCCTCCCGCCCCTTCCCGCGACCGCTGCCGCTATTACCATCTCTCTCGCTCACTCCATGTTTCGTCTCCTTTGCTTCAACCCCTCGCGTTCTCCTCTGCACCCTTCTTTCTCGCCCCCTCTTCGTTACGCGATCTTCTATCATTCTCTCTCTCTCTCTCTCTCTCTCTCTCGTTTTCCTTTTTTTGCACCCTTGCTCTCTCTCTCTCTCTCGCTCTCTTTATCCTTCATTTCGTGATTTTCCATCCCTATCTTTTTGTTCTCTTTCTCTTTCGTTACGCGATCTTCCAGCGCTTTCTGCCCTTTCTCTCTTATCGTCTAAGGGCGAATTTTTCTCTGTCTTTCTCTTTCGTTCGACTATTTTCCGTCCTTTTATTTTTCTCTCGTTTTCTCTTTCTTCTCTCTCTCTCTCTCTCTGTCTTTTTCTCCTTCTGGCTGTCTCCCTTTCTCTCCCACTTTTGTCTAGCATCGCCATCCTCCCCTCGTCGTCAGGGCAGCTTCCACCCTCGCACGACATCCAACCCCCATCGCATCCTTACTCTCGCACACATCGCGGTTCTTCGTATACACACACTGTCTCTCTCTTTCTTTCTCTCTCTCTCTCTCTCTCTCTCTCGTTCTCTCTCGGATTCTCTTTATCTCATTCTCTCTTGGATTTCTATCTCATTTTCTCTTGATTTTCTATCTCATTCTCTCTTGGTTTTACTCACTATACGAGACTCCTCTTTTTCTTGTCTTCTATCATCCCGCAGCAACTTGTCCAACCCCACCACCATCTTCCCAAGCTTTCCCGATTTCCTCTCACTCTCATCTTTCTTTCCATTTTCTCTCTCCCTCTGTCTCTCTGTCTTTTTCTCTCCTTTTTCATTCTTCCCTCGCGCTTGGCCTTTCAATCTCACTCTCGCACCGTCTCTCTTGGACCATCCCCCTCAACACCACTTTTCTTTCCCTCTCGCTCGCTCTCTCTCTCTCTCTCTCCCCCCTCTCTCTCTTTCTCTCTTTCTCTCTCTGTCTCTCTCTCTCTCTTTCTCTCTCTCTCTCACACACACATACACTCACCTTGTATTGCCCGATTGCTCGCCCGTGTCTTTCTTATTTCGTTCTTTCTCGCTTCTCTCGTATTATTTTCCATTTCATCGTCTTATCCTCGTCATTCTCTTTCACTCTGACCTCTCTCCGTCTCTGACACTCCCGCTCTCTGTCTCTCTCTCTCTCTCTCTTTCTCTCGCTTTCTGTCGGAGCGTCTGTGACCCTCGCTCTTTTTAAGAAAAAAAAACAAAAAAATTCGACACTTTTCTGAGGTATACACCGCAAGGAAACTTCCCCTTTTTGCCAACCTCTTACGTTATGCTTCTCTCTCTATCTCCCCCCCCTTTCCCTTCCTCTTTCTCCGTCTTGCCACGAGAAAACGAAGCGATCTTTTTTTTTATTTCTCCATTCCTCTTTCTCCGTCCACTTCGATGCTTATTATTCTTTCGATTATAATCGTCGCTTCTCTTTCGCTCAATCTCCTCCACCTCCTCCTTCTTCTTCTCCTTCTCCTTCTCTCGCCGCAATGAGATTTTATTGTTCCTTTTTTTATACTCACCCGGGGAGACTATTCCCCCTAGTCAAACGAGGCCTACCACACGTCTCGACTTTCGTTCCTCTCTTCTTTTATTTCGTTTGTTTTTTTTCTCATTCTTTTCTGTTTTTTTTTCTTTTTCTTTGCTTTCTTGTATTTTTCGTCCCCCGAGAAACTTTCTCCGCACACGCGTCGAGTTTTTGCCACTTACCCGCAAAGTCTTGCAGCGAATAATTTGCAATTTCTATTTTTTTTTTAACGAGACCGCGAAATAAGAAAATTGTATTATTAATTTAGTTTTTTTCACGTGAAATTCATTAATTTCGTAATTTCGAAGCGAAGGACAAAGTATCGACTCGTCTCAAATTTTTAACCAAAGGGACGAAAACAATTTTTTGTTATCAACACGAACACACACACACACACACACACACACAGCCATAAACATGCAACACGTATTCTTTTATTTCTATGTTTTTTTTTTCTTCTTTTCGTTCTCATCCTTTTATTTTTCCTCTTCTCGTTCTCATCCTTTTATTTTTCTTCTTTATATCGCCGGGAGTCAACGGTATCCCGGGAAATAAAGGTCTCCGTGGATCTCGTGAATACATTTTCATTTCGCCGCGTGTTCGAGGAACGACGAATGGCCGGGGACAGGAGGAAAAGGGGTTGTACCTCTACCCGGCTCTCGACGACGTTATTAAAATTACGGAAATTCCTGCACGAGCTATTCGCTATTCCCGGTTGCGTGGAATTGTCGGAACGAGACAACGCGGGAAGAGAGAGCTCGCTCTCTTCGAAACGCGGTACGAAATTTACCATATATACATATATATATATATATATGGATTCAATTTTCTATCTATAGAAGCGTCAGAACGAGATTATTGTACGATAAAAAATATTTCAGGCCGTGATCGTTCGCGGTAGTCGGCGGAACTACGATCGAACCGTATACGTACCGTATCGTCAACTCGGCTAAAGCAGCTGCAACTTTTCAAGTAGGAGGTTTTGGGAACAACCGCGATATCGTCGTTCCTCGCACCGTTGCATATAACGAAGCCTGGAAGCAACCGGGTACACGAATGAAATATGTATACACGAGCTACGTACATGAAACTATTCGGAAAACGAAAATATACGAACGAAACGAATATATATATATAAAGAGAGAGAGAGAGAGAGAGAGAGAGTGAGTTGGACGTACGAGTTACGGAAACTTGGGGATATATCTTGTCTCGACTATGTGTATATATAGTATTACATATACATATATATATATATATATAATTGTAGATATATAAGTTATATCACAGCTTCGTACGTCTACCTCCGATGAGACTTCCGGCCACTTATGCAAGACAAACCGAAGCGTCATTAATTCATTGATTCTAACGTGGGAGTGTATCCGGTCTATAGTTATAACGTACGTGCGAGCGAGCATCGTTCGACGTTATTATGTATTACGTAAACGAGTTCGTATCAGCGAAAGCTCGTGGTTACTCTTTCACAAATGTGTATTTAACATACACATTTTTGTGTCGCTACTATCGGTGAAAAAAAAAAAAAACGTTAATACGGTCGTACGCGGTTGCGTGCCGTTTGCGTCATCGATAACGTTATCCTGCGTCCGATATACGCACGAATATTCTCAACGTTACTCTGTAATATACGTTTCTTGTACTTCGACGACTCGCGACACATACGTACCTCCTAACACCGTTAAGGCATGCGACACGAAAAACAGGCAATTTTATTTATTTCGTTACGTTCTTAATCTCGTCCATATCGTTACGCACGATCGCCACATTTTTCTCAATTACGCTTTAATCTTGAACGAGATTGAGTTTTCGATAGAATTTTCTGTTTTTTTTTTTTTTTTTTTTTGGTCGATCAGATAACTCGGATTCGACGATAGATAAGTGATACGACATGTATAAAGAGTAGAACGAGGAATGATCGTGTCAGTGTTCTTACGCGCGACTGATTATTTCGATTGAAATTTCGTGTAATTTGGTCCACGGACGAGTAGCAACGTAAGTACATCGTTGGATGGCTTTGTTTTTTTATTTCGTTTCGAGTTTTACGATGTAACGAGGCTCCGTTTTTTTGTGTTTTATTGCGAGCCGTTATTTTTTGTTTTCTTCGCGAGAATGAAAAGATTTTTGTTGAAAGTAAAAATTGTTTTTCTCTCAATAATATCTAAGTCCGTTTTGTCGTCACGGCCGGTCGACGTGCGCGGACGTACTGCTCGAGCTGTTCGAGTTACGCGAATGATTCGCATGGTGCGAGCTCGTTCTGTTTCGTACGACGAGTGAGCAACTTATCTACTTAACGAGACAAACGCTTCTGGCCTATCCAGCTCTCGCGTATTCGACAAACGATTTCTTCCGTCGTTTTCGCGCTCGTTTAATTTTTCTCGTTTGTTCGCGAATAAACGAAAATACGTCGATCGACGCGAAGCATCGTTGCAACTTTCGGGAAGGAAACGAGTCATGGACGACTTAAAGAATTCTTTCGTGATAAAAAAAAAACAAAAAATAGAAAATTTATCGTCCCTTTATGACTCGATCGATCGATGAATCAAACTTGATTTTCTAATTCAACGATTTTCAATCGCGTGCGAAAATGTAAATCTCAATGGTCTCATTAAACCTTTATAAATTCGTACTATAATATTGTGTTTTTTCTTTTCGTTTTTTTTTACATAGTCACGCGATCCTTGAAATTATGAAATTCTTTTATCGCAATGTAAAATTGATTTTTTATCAACAATATTTTTATCGTACAAAGACACGCGCGTAAAAAGCGAAATAATAATCGTCTCGCTACGTTCGAGAGAGGAATTTGTCCGTTATCGTTGCTACTAATCGAGACAGGACTCGCGGATATATCGAACTCTCGCGTACCTACGACAATAAACGCAATGTTAAATCCTTCGATTGTCCTACATACGCTTGTGGTTAACTACAGAAACGACGATGAAGTACCTGGGACTTATCCTCGTGGTGGCCTTGGTCGCCTGCCAAGCTTACGCTTTCAGGATCAACGAGAATGATAACGCGCTGAAACGTAAGTCCCCGATCCATACGGATCCTCGCAGGATATTAACTATCGCGCTGTAGGAGCTTTCCTCGAAACATCCGATCCCATGATATCCTACATATTGGTATTTATTTCTAGATCCTGAGATAAGAGTGAGTTACGATGAACAACTTCGCAACTTCCTCGAGAAACTCAGGTACACGATTTCCGACGGTAACGAAACTCTCGGACTTCCCCCGATGGATCCCTTTTTCATGGATATTCTAGAGGAGGAAATCAACATGGATGAAATCAAGTTAGTTCGAAGATAACGATTTGGAAAAAGAAAATAAGAAAAATTTGTATTTTATTGATAATTATAATATTTTGCTAATCGATCGTTTTCTTTTATATTTGAACAGAGGATCAGGAGAGTTGAGAGAATTCGACGTGACGGGCCTAGCCGGTTACACCGTTGACACGGCTAAAATTTCTTTGCTATCGAGGAAAATTACCGTCGGTCTCACGTGGCCTCACATCTACTCGTCTGGTTTTTATAAATTCAACCTCGTCACTTTTGACGATCAAACGCTTTTTGGTGATGGCAAATACCAGTGAGTATGTTTTTATGGATATCTATACTTACACTCGTTGCACTATAGATATGTCTAAAGAAAATGTAAAGGAAGAAAAAGACATATTTTTCTTTATTTTTAAATAGCAATTAATTAAATTTACAAGATGAGATTTACTCATGAAAATTCAACTGAAAATATTATCAGATGGGACGACTTACGAGTTGCATCACCTTTTTCCCCGTGACCTAATAATATTTCTCGAAATTTTTCTTGACTCGAAAGTCTAAAATAATTCATCAAGAGTTAGGTTTCGATTAATATTCGAATGCTTAAAGGAATTAATGGATGGGACACGTTAACTAAGAGAACGAAAAATAATGTTTTTAGATCGGTAGAGAACGTTTCCTATATAAAATGTAAAAAAAAAATATATTGCAGAACGTGGTTGATCGGTCGCGTGCCACTATGTCGACTTTACTTTGCGGTCAAATAGGGACAAGTTCAAGATATACCACAAGGTAGTTATTAATGATCGTTCGTCAAGGGAATTCTCTCGTTTCTGTAACGACCTAAACTCTCGCGTCTCTCCCCGCCTCCGACGAATTATCACGCATCGGTTGATCGTGCCAGGCCTCTTTTTCTTTCCGTTTCCGTTATCGAAACATCTAATCGCCCGAGTAGCAATCATTATAAATGTCAGAGCACGCGATTATTGGCATCGCTCATTTCTGATCTTTTGGAGTTTTTTCTTTTTACCCTCGACCCATCGACACTCCACTCGTCGACTTGAGTATAAACAAACAGACTTTGAAACTCGTTAGAACGTAACGCATGTTTTGATTAAATCAATTAAGAAGATAAGAAAATGGGACATAAATAGATAACGTGGGTCTTATGCTCGCAGGTTAAGTCTCAGTGACTTGTCCTTCGAGTCGGTCGTGTCGATCGGACTCTTCGGTCGTGTGAAGGTTAAGAGTATCGAGACGAAAATTTCTCTGGGTGCTTTAAAGGTAAGCATTTAATTTCAATGCACCAACTTTAATGCATTTAAAATTAAAAAAAAAAAAGAAAATTTTACGGTAATTAATTTTTGTTTGGTATTTTATTCATTAATCAGCTGAAAGCAACGGGACTCATGAACGATGACGATTTGTCGGCCATCTTGAGCGAGGCAATATCCGACATGGCACCTGGTTTATTGGAGGATTATCAGAAGGAGGTGACTGACCTCGTTAACGATATAGCTATGAATTTGATCAACTCACAATTGGAAGGAAAGTCATTGAAGGAAATTCTCGCAATGTTGAGTTAATCGCTCGAGGATTCAACGTCCATTATCATCGTAAACCCTCTCGAACATCGAAAGTCGACAATAAAATTGGATTTTTTTTGCAATTAATCGGCAAGAAAATTTATATAGTTTAATGAAAATTTTGTAATCTACGAAACCTCTCTGTTATTACCATAATGTTGTGAATGTTTTTAGTCTGTATATGTGCAACACGTTGAGCAGTGTGCCTTCGATTTTTAATAAAATGAATGCAAAATGCAAAAGACATAATGTTTTTTTAAATGTCTCTTTTTTATTGGACAAATTTTCAAAACCTTTTAATTAACAGTGTTTCGTATTGCTATACATAATAATAATAAATAAAAGAAAATATTTAGCGAATAACAAAAAATGTGTAGATGTGGAAAGTTTCTTATCCAGCAGAGTTAAAAAGCGATTCCGAAAAGGACATGTCAGCGCCATCTCTCGGTCAAACCTGAAAGCTTTTCCTTATGTCTATAAATGGTAAACGTGAAAGGGAATAATTATGGACGCATATTTTCTTTCGTTCGTGTAACTGTATTTTCATCGCAGATAATATTTCGAATTTGATCAAATTTTACCCTAATAGCATAAACAAAGAGCCACTCTATATTTTCCATATACATATAGGCATTATTTATTCATATATTTCTAGTAAAAACTCTGCTTATCAAAGTTTTCCAATGGTCGAACTAAGATTATTTACATTTAAAGCAGAGTTTTATTACATATTTTATAGTCAAATGCTCTACATTAATGGCCTTCATTCATCGGGAATGTTCTCCAAGCCCTGAAACAACGAATCGAACGTATCAGTAAGAATTCAGAGGCATTCGATGAAGAACAATTTTATTTATCGTTACCCGAACTTTCCAAGGAGCGCCGTCGATACGAGTGTCCCTCTCGAACATCGTACGAGATATTTGCTCTGTACAATCGCGTCGCATCGGCTGCAAGTACATTTTACATCGGGTATGAAATGTAAAAAATTTAACTGTAAATATTATGTAAAAAAAAAAGAAAAAGGTTAGAAACTCACATTGCCAAAAACGGCTTTATGCAAATACCACGAGGCAACTTGTGGCATATACAAACACCCGGTGATAATCGCCATCGATGGTAAAGCTCCGTACCACATGTTGTTTTATTTTTCTGTTTGTCGTAAATGGAATAATCCCTCACAACAGTAACTACACCGCGTAACCGACAAGTGCTAGACCGAACAGCTGACTATATGGACATCTGCAATATGACAGGGGTCGCGAGTGAGGAGCCAATAGCTCGCAAGTATAGCGAGAGCAACTAGACCGAAAGTTACTAGATCAAGTAGGCCTCTGGTTAACTGACTGCTATAACCGAAAACGAACGCTGCCAAGCATGGAGAATAATAAATACTTCAGTCATACAACTAATTCCACAACGTTCCGTTAATTAGTGTTACAATTCACACGAGAACACTTGCTACTCTACGCGGGTAATATTCACGATTTGTTTGTAGCAGCTCCGTGAACTTGGCTGAAGAATTCGAACGGTTCAAATCTGAGAATCGTAGTCAACACACTACGCAACAGCCATCTCGATCGCCTTAACGATAATACGGGGGTATTTTGGGTCAAGACAATTATCTAATGTATTGTAATATACGAATAATAATAAGATTATGTCAGAAGATATTTAAATGATGAAAATTTAGGACGTCACTTAACGAATGTTGTGTTTGGGACTGATTAACTTTTAGAATATGTTTAGGAACTGTTTGGAGTTAATTCGATGTATGCTCGGGGTATGTCCCCTTACCTCATTCAAAACCATATATGGCTGCTAAAGTTTATAATTTTTTTCAATATATTGAGAGTTTTTTCAAAATCAACTTTGAATCCTTAATATACATTTCTTCATGTAACGGAACGTATTTTGTTGTTATCGCAAAGCAAAGTAATTGAAAACAATATTTTAACATACCGAAAAAAATTAGAAATTTTAGCACCCATATATGGTTTTGTATGCGATCAGGGGTTAAGAGTGTATTTTTTTCTTAATTGTGAAATGGCATATACATACAACGTAACATACACACGCATGCACACGAAGAATAGCAATTATTAGACTAGTTGAAATTTCACGAGCAATAGAATTTTCGAGAGAATTTAAAATATTTCTTTTCCGCATGATTTTAGCCAGCCGTTTTTAAAGTTCTATTTTTTCCGTGCTGGGCGAAAGTTAACGGTGTGTGCATGGACTGCTGAGGATGTAACTAGCACACTCCTTAGCACCTTTTCGTATCCTCATTTCCCTATTATACAGATATAAAGGTTTCTCTTGGAAAAACTGACACGCTATTGGTTTATAACGTTATTGAACATGATTTCGTTTATTGGACAAAATTCTACAGTATATTTTTAATTGTGCCGCCGCAAAACAAATGAGACGACCGGTGTCGCGGTATGGCGGTCGACTCGAAACGTACGAATAATTTGTGAAAGCGCTAACAACGATCGGAGGAAGATTCGTGAAATGGAAGATTGATAACGTCTAGATATAAACATTCAATTCATCGAGATGGTTGATAGAATTTCGTCAATCTTGAGGTTCAATAGTCAACGAGGCCCCTGTAAAAACAAAAAAAAGAGAGGAAATCAATATAAAATTACAGTAGAGGTGTTTTTTTTTACTATTTCTAACAAAGACTGAACAATTTCACTAAACATACCTGCTGCTCCGTGGACTTAACGACCTCGGTGGAGTTTCTCTATATCTTCGTCGCGACTCTTGCCTCTTTTCACGATCATCGCGTCTTTCACGCTCCCTTTCCCTTTCGTTCTCAATATCCAGTTCACGATTATCTCTGTCGCGTCTCTCACGCCGGACTACAACATGCCGAGGACTTCGAGCTGGGCTTGGCGATCGCGATGGGGACGATCGAGAATCCGAGCTGTGGCCTTCGTATCGATGCCGCCTCTCTCGTTGTCTGCGAAGAAAAGATACAAACCGTTGTATATAAAATATTATCGTTTCCAAGAGAACAAAATCGTGTTAATGTTACAAGTTAACATACTTGCGACGCAGTTTCAGCGACATTTCTCTGATTTCGTCTTCACGATCTTGTCTCTGTTGTTCCATCTTTTCGATCCTTAATTGCTCGGCTTTTTTGTCCGCCTTGTCTGTAAACGAGAGTAAAAGAAATTTTAATGCGATAATCTACGCGAGCCCAAGATAAATCGTAGCATAATTTCACTCACACTGTCGATTCAATAGAGCTTGCATCTTCCTCTTAAGCCGCTCTTGGGGTGTTGTTTTCGACGACTGAAAAACGAAATTCTTCAAGACATGCGACTCTACGAACGACAATAGATAGATCTTTTTTTCGATTACTTAAAGCGATCAAAGGGTGATAAACTACAAGCGGCAATTAAACACAATCGCAAGTTTTACCGCGTGATAGAGAAAATTTTACGTTTATCAAGAACCGATCCATCGGTATCTCAAAGAAATCGAATGTCGGAACGTTGGAACTCTATCGAGATTCGTACGACCATACTTCGACGTCTTTGCGCTATCAATTTCACTGAATAACTCTCGTGTAAATAATTGTAGAAAAAAAAATATATAAATAAATAAATGTCTCATCGGACATAAAAATCGATGATATCCCAACAACGATCCCGTGGACCAACGCGACAATTGGGTAGTTTAGAACGGACAATTTTTTTTTCTTTCTTTTCATTGCTCTGTGCATTAAGTGACTAAAAAAAGCGTTACGGTTCTTACTGACTTTGTGTCCGCCACCAGAATTTGTACTTAACCCTGCTTTTGGCTTGTTCCTGCAAACATAAAGTATATTTTAATCAATGCCGATGATGTCGTTCGCGTTCCAAAATTCGCTAGCGAAAATAAACTTACACGTTTGTGCTAGTGGTCGGTACTTTGGGTCCATTATGGACATTTTTCTCTTCGTTATCTGACAACTCCAACTCGAGACTCGAGGATTTTCCACGACGCCCGTAATATCTTGGTAGCGTATCGAAAAATGAATTATCGTTCGATGTCGATCGACGAATTTTATGAAAATAATAATTACATTTCGAAATAACGTTATTTCGACTCACCTTGGCAAGGTCGATGTCTTGTTCTCCGTACTTCTCGATCGTTTACAACTCCCACGACTCTTCGATCTCGATCTAGATTTCGTTCGAGATTTCGATCTCGATCTCGATCTTGACTTCGATATTGAGTAACGTCCTCGCCGAAAACTGTCTCGCGAAGGACTTCTGTTGCGAGACTTCGATCTCGAACGTGTCGGCGATCTCGAATAAGTGCTCGACGACGATGTTCTCGAACGTCGAAATCGCGAGCGCGAGCGTGACCTTGAACGGGACACGGAACGAGGTGATCTTGATTTGGTCACACTTTTGCAACGAGATGAAACTCTCTGTCGACTTCGCGAACGGCGAGTGCGACTCCGAGATCTTGATCTCATCCGCTTTCGCGGTCGCGAATGGCCTCTTCGTCCTCTGTTTAACAAAATTTCATTGATTCGGTCTTGAGGACTTTTTTTTACGTAAGATTCACGAGTGTTCATTGAAAATGTTTCGATACTTACCGCGTTCGTGAGGGACTTCGTCTTCTATCGCGCGATCTGTATGATTTGTTTCTCGTTAATGAACGCGTTCGACTTCTGGAACGTGACTTCGACATTCGTCGGCTAATGTTTCTCTCGTTGAACACTGGACTTTCGGATCTCTTTCGTCTCAGGTGCGAATAATTGACTCTTTTTGCACTGGACGATGTGACTTGCGAGGAACTACCGTGAGCTTCTTCCTCACCGCCAAAACTCGTTATATACGTTATTTGTCCCGCGTTTACGGGCGACGTAGAGCGGGAACGCGATTTCGACGATGATTTTCGGTAAGGATTGTACTCCGGACTCTCTCGTGCTGCGTAACTGCCAATTAGTAAGAATAAATATTAGTCTCGATAAAATTGAGTGAACGATGTGATTTTTTTCATTAAAGCTCTTACCTAGGTGGACTCATGACGCGACCGATCATTTTCTTTTCTCGAAAAGCTCGTCTCTCACGACGTGATCGTCGACCCGAGTACATCGCCTTTTCCTCCTCCTGTTTTCTTGCTTGTCTGAGTGTTTCCGCTTCTTCAAAATCTTGCGTCAAAAAACTAAAATAATCCGCTCCTAGAAGACCATATTTTTGAGCAACTTGGTTCATCTCGTGCGCTTGGGACGGTTCGATCTGTGATACGTCTACGCAGATATCTGAGGATAAAGAAAAAGGATGGTCAGATATGTTGGGGTAAAAAAAGAATTAAAAATAGAAAAAAAAGGCGAATAATACCCAAATCGATATCGCTATCCTCGTCATCAGGTTTTTCCTCGGATGTATTTGGCTCGGCTGGTTTAACCGGCTCCGATATCGCTTCCTCGGTCTCATAATTATAGCCGATAGCTGCATTATTGCTAGACTTTTTCTTGTCCTTGATTGAATCTGGTTTTGTGGAGGAGCCAAATTGCTCCTCCAAATGAATTTGGTGAAGGAATTTCTCTTCGGTTACTAGTGAAAACAGAAACGAGATTTAGAGAAAAACAAATGACAAGCGCTTTTGTTTATATCTCGATATACTGCTATTTGAATCTTGAAATTGCTTTGATTTGTGTCTTCAACCTCCGAGAAATTCATTTTGAACAATTATACGATAGCGTTCATAATTGATATGTCTATCTTCGCTGGTCAGGGCAATGTCCACGTCTATTGTGTCCGGAGCTTCGGGTATCCAGTCCAAATGAGCTCTCACATCGAAACGGTCAATGAGATTGTCGTCGTTTCCTTGCCAAGGCATCCTATGTCGGGAATAAAAAAATCATCATCATTATCGAGTATCGACGTTGGTCTAGTTTCGACTCGTCGAGCGCTCGTACGATTCATAGATACGTTTGCATTCTCACATCCGCCATGTTGATGTCGACGCTAGCGCCACGATCGGTACTTTGCGTCGCCATCATAAAAAATGGATTGTACCAACTTACATGTTCGCTGGACTGTCACCAGCAGCGGCAATAACCGGGTCCAAATGTATTTTACAGGGCCTTCCGTGCAATTGAAGAAATTGCGTTGGATCGGATTTCTGAATTGAGAAATACAACTTGGTACAAACGTTTGCCAAAAGTTTCCATGGAGCAACATCGAATATTTTATATCGTAGCCGAGCGTTAAGGTTAATAAATTCAACGATACTCAATTCCGATGTAATTGGTTCGAACGGGTGTTTATCACGGGATTGATAGAACTTATTTCATGCCAATACAAATTTAACGTTTAAACATTTAAAAGCTTACAATTTTTTCATAGTAATCTCTGCGGCGTTCTGCCCGCCTTCGATAATCCACCAGCATCCCGCGAATTTTCTTTTCCTGTTTCCTGGCCTCGTGCCACATCCTACCGCCTGTTTTTTTTACCGAAAAACTCATGTTTCACAAGAGATTCAACACGGCAAAGTTGTTAGCACCATCAAAATCTCGTTTTAACGAACGAGAACGAATAAATTATGAAAGATATATTAATTGACACGTTCCACCATGCATCAGAGTAGACATTTTGTTTTCAAAGATGGCGACGATGCGGAGCCGCGGGAGGGAGACACTCGTAATAATCGATATTTTTCGATTAATCGATCGTTAACTCTCGTCATCGCTGGTAAGAAGCGCCACCAGCAAGTACGCGGCAAATATTTGAACGCGAGGAAAGAAACGCTCGAAATTGATACGCAGACTGTGGAAAATATTACGTTTCAACGTATAATCAGTCGACGTATTGTAAGGAATCTAAGAAAGTGTACTGACGAACAAGAAAAACAGGGACTAAACATTGAGAATCATCGCCAATAGAAAGCTCTGCAACAAAAGGTGAAGATGCGTTTGTTTATTATTAACCTTATGTAATATCGTTTCAAATTCTTAATTACAATATTATATATAATAATAATAATAATAATAATAATAATAATAATAATCATAATATGTCAATGTATACAGGTTAGATACAATTTTATATCTTCATCTTGAATGGAGTTTTACGTCTTTTCGTGTTAATAAGTCGGCTGTTTTTTTTCTTTTCTTCTTATTTCTTCTTACTTCAGTTTCTGCATTCATTCATTTATATTTTTCGCCCTAAACACGGTGGCGAGCATTCGACAATCGAGACGGTGCTGGTTCTCTCTCTCTTTCTTTCTTTCTTTCTCTCTCTCTCTCTCACGCACTTTTATTTAGGTATTTTTGTTATTCATTCTTTCTCACTCTCACTAATTCTCGAACGCCGCATACTAGTCCCCGGTCGGAACTTATCAGTCGTATTATAGTATATTTTTTTTTCTGAACACAATGTTTTACAGATGACGTTAGGAAACTTATGTTATTTCACTCTGGCCGCGGCACGTTTATGAAACTTTTTGTTGTTGTGTTGCATTATTTTTTTCGAAGAAAATCACACACACACACAGACATATATATATATATATACATACATGTATTTAAATGTATATATGTATATATCGTTTCGAGTGTCTTCTAACAAAAGGGAAACGGGAATTCTCGCTTTTCAATTTCATTTCTTCTTTTTTTTTCCAACGAAACACGCTTCCGTATGTTTGACACACTGTATATTGAACCGGTTTTTTTTTCGTTTGTTTATAGATTTCTTCAAAAGACATGGTTTATTTTTTTTTTGTTTTTTTTTCAGAGACGGTCTAATTTCAATTACACGGAGAAATAGTAATGCATATGTACAGGAAACCGTATGAAATGCCGGCCGAACATCCGACTGTGTCTTGAAAAATCGCTATAGCCAGTAAAATATAATTTTGTCGTGTCGTGTGAACCGAAAGAAAAATAAAAAAAATTGAAAAAAAAGAAACAATAAATACAACGATGTTTCTTCGGAGTTCGCGTAACTTTTTTCTTTCGTCGCCATTTCAGAGAAAAGAAAAATTGAGAAACAAGTATATTATATATACATTCGATGAATCGGGGCTGATGAGAAATCGCTTGTTTTTCTTTTTTTTTTGTTTTGTTTTTTTTTCCCGAACGTGTCTCGGCCAGCACTTAGAATATTATAAATGTATACATTTCTGTTGTGTTGCTAATTGGCTTAAATACTCTGCATTTTGCGACAACTGTTGAGGTGGTGAAATTCTTTTCATTCTTTTTTTTTCTTCCTGTTCTTCTTCTTCTTCTTTTCGCCTTTCACCATGATAATAATTGTCACGAAATGACGTACACGAACAAAAAACAAAAAAAAAGGAATAAAATATACGAGTCACCGTGCTCTGTTTGAAAACAAACAAAAAAAAAAAGAAAACGAAAAAAAGAGAACAAATGCATTATCGATACAATCGTATCAAGGAACCAAACTCGTCTCAACCCAGATACGAAATATACATTATTCCCGTCGGTTGAAGTAATTATTTCTCGCTCATCCCTATCCGGAACGTAGGATTAAATCTTGACGTTAGATTTTTCTTCGTCCCCGTTATTCTTTCTCTCTTTCTTTCTCTCCTCGTTTCGAAATAGACAGTCGAGTTTTGAGAAACGTGTCTCCGTTACAAGAATCGTTCGAATACTCAACCAGTACAATTTTTTTGTTTGTTATTTTTGTTTGTTTGTTTGTTTTTCTTCATTCTTTCGCTTAGAATTCGACTCGATCGTTCGTCGATATCGCGACGAGCCGTGTGTATTATTACTTTTGTTTGCATTCTCGTATCTTCCATTTACATTTGCTAAATAACATAAAATAATAGATCCAATTGTCTCGGCTAACGCACAAACCGATAATTCGTCAATTCGTGAAAAAAAATCAATGGACAACGTTTCGAACCAAGAGAAAAAAAAACAAACAAAAAACCACGTACGCTCCGACGTATTGACAAACATTTATTCCGTACCCAAAAATCGTTGGAAACTCGTCTCGTCAATTTTCGATTCTCTCTCTCTCTCTCTCTCTCTCTCTCACACACACATACACAATTTTTTACTGTAATTTTTGTTTCACGTCTCGCGAGTGTAAAGTTTCTCCACGATCGTTCAATTTTCATCGTAATTTCAAAACAACGACACACATACACCAACCCACGTGTGTACACCATTTCGCGAGGGCAGCAATTCGGCTATTTCAATGAGAATCAATATTTCGATATTTTTTTGTCTAGCTATCCAGTGGTATTTTGTAAAAAGTACGTTGTTTTTTTTTATTATTTTTTGTTTTGTTTTTTGTTTTATCAGTCTGCGACACTAATATTGCATCTCGTCAAAATGTACGCCCCCTTCCCCGGCTCCATTTTTATTTCTCGTAAAAAATAAAAAGAACGAGAAAACAAAAAAAAAGGAAGAAAAAAACGAAAGAACAATCGGACAAGAGCGAAGCTCGTTTTTCGAACGCTCGAATAGATTTTTGGGTACAGAATTACTCTCCTTTAATTAAAGCATCGGGACGAAATATTCTTTCGAAACTCATATCCTCGCGGAGTATCCTTCTTTCGTATCCTCTTTTGTTTTTTCTTCGTGTTTCACGTGTTTCGTTTTTTAATTTTTTTCTATTAATTTACTGATTTTTGCCGTTTCGGTTGTTTTCGTATAATTAGCAAGTGCCGAAACGTCGTTGACGGACAAATATCTCGAGGACAGAAACGTTTTGCTTGAGAAGGCTGCAGCAGCAGTGCGATGATTTTGTTTACGTTTATTTGAATTTTTACTTGTGTTATTCTTTCTTTCTTGTATTTATTTCAAATGCAGATTTCTCTCTCTCTCTCTTTCGGGGGTGTCCCTAATTTTTTCAGCACCCTCGTACCGGCGGAACAATTTTTTTATTATTTATATCCTAACTCCACAACGCAAAATTCAGTTCGATTGCAACCTCGTGATACGATTTGTTTTGTTGTTTTTGTTGTTTTTGTTTTGTTTTCATTAATTTATTTACTTTTTCAATGAAACTCGTACGAAGTTGAGACAAATGCAATGGGATGAACGGAGAACAATCTGTATGAATAGCGCGCGATCGATGAAATTCCCTAAGATATTTTTCTATTTCTTCGTCTTCTCATTCTTTCTTTCTCGCTTCCTTGATGTGTTCATTGGCGATCACTCTTGTCGAGCAGATGATAATTTTTTTGTTTTCGTTTTATCGACGTAAAGTTTTGTCCCCATCGATCTTGTATAAAAATATACAAATTATTCTTCATTTTTAAATTCTTCTTACCGCGAATAATAGAGACGGGTCATTTATCGAGCCTCGCGGGGAAAAAAAGCTCGCCCGGTCGACAAACGTCGCGTTTTTCCCGTTGTTTGTTTTCTTTGTTTGTCTTTATGTTCTTTTCTTACGAGCGTGCGAGATGAACTTATCATTGTACGTTTTTCGATGTACTACAGATACGATGAATGAGTCGATTATGTATTTTTTTCTTATATTTTTTTATTTGTTTGTTTTGTGTTTTTTGTTTTCTGCTTTCATTCGGGAAAAAAGCCTACGGACTTGACCGCGGCGAACCTCTCGACAGTAGTAACGTGCATTATTTTTTCCCCCTTCTTGTTTGTCTTCCTTAAGGTATTATTCGTTTCTCGAAGGGATTATTTGCTTTTTGAAGATATTTGTTGAAAGTATTTTGTGTGTTTTTATTTGTTTCTTTTTTCGAGGATTATGCAATGCAGGAACGCTGCCCGTCTCTCAAATGTCTCGTAAATAACGATTCTTCGGTATCTTCGTATAATTCGTACAAAAGATATTGCGAACGAAGATGCATATATGTGTGTGTGTCTGTGTGTGTATGTTTAGACGAGTGTCTGTATTTGAACAATTATGTGTGATGAGAGCGATCGATTTTAGTATCAGTTTCATTTCTTCTTGTTTATTATTACTTTGTCATTTTGGACTATGCGCGTGACTTGTTTGTTTTTGTTTATTTCTTTTGTTTTTTATATTTATTTACATGGTCTTACCGTTAGTTCTTTTGGTATATATATATATTTTCTTTTTTCTTTCAAATTTTCATTCGATGCTACTCGACGTATTTCGCTTTTGTAGTTGTTGTTGTTGTTGTTTGTTCCGTTTCGTTTTTTCGTTTTGTTTCGGGCCTTCATCGATCGAAGAAAAGAAAAGAAAAGCAAATCGTTCGCGACGATTCAACGATACACATCTCGTTATCTCCCTCTCTATCTCGTTTTTTACGAAATTTCGGCGAACAAAAAGAATATAGAACAAAAAAACGCGCACACACACACACACACACACGACGTGTTTCAATCTCTTTTACTTTCATCCTCGCCGTCGTCGTCGTCGTCCCGGAAAACAAATTCTCGGATATTTTCGCGATATTTTTCGTGCCTAACGTAACATCAGGTACTAAATACTAAAGAAAAGAAGAAAACGAAAAATCTATTACGAGGACACGGTGTATCATTCGGACGATACGAGTTGCCGTGACAATTCCAAGATTCGATACACGGTGGGAAGAAAAAGAAGAACGAAAAACAAAAATCAACGAAACGAAAAAGAAAAACCATCGGTAGGTTCGTCGAATCATATTGCAAACATTTTTCACAAACGCGGCCACGAGTATAGAGGATGTCTTTCCCGTTTTGTTTTGTTCGTTTAGTTTCTTTATTCCTTTTTCTTCTTCTTTTTCATTTTCTTCGTGTTTTTTGTTGTTGTTTTGTTTCTTATTTTTTGTTCGTTCGCGCATATATACGAAGTTTCTGTGCTATCTCGAGAGATGCCCAGTATTTTTACCTGTTTTGTGGAAGCATTACCTCGTATATTTACGGTTTCGTTATCCCTCGATCTCGTCGAATCAACGAATCTCTCTCTCTCTCTCACTCATATTATCTCTCTATCTCTCTCTCTCTCTCTGTCTCCTTTTGTCGTTTGTGTGTTTTGTCTTCTTCTTCTTCTTCGTCTTCTTCGTTTCGTTTGTTTTTTATTCCTCTTTTTTTTCTTATCCTGTTCCGTTTTCTCTTTCTTCTTCCCCCCCCCGCCCCTCACTTATTTCACTCTTTCACTCTCTCACTCCTTTTCACCTTTTTTTTTTGTTTTCCAATCGCGGAAGTAGCAGTACAAAGCGGTGTCGTTAAGAACAAACGGCAAAAATCAATGACAATGCGGTTGGAAACATATGTATGCGATACGCGTGTATTGTTTATTATAAAGTACCTAGTTTTTTTTTTCTTTTTGTTTTTCGTATGATTATACCATCTCCTCGATCAACCTTACATATATACTTTAACTTTCTTATCAATGCGTTTTTTTTTTCTTTTTTGTTTTCTTGTTTATGTATAAATATGTATTGTTAAGCCGCGCCGAAAGAAATTACCCCCCTCCCCTCCCCCGTTTGTTTAAAGTCCTTGTTCAGCAACAAACGTCGACGCTCGGCTTTCGCACGTACGACGAACGCCATATTTCTTCTTGTTTTTTATCTTCTTCTTCTTCGTATTAAATCCCCACACTTCTCTCCCTTCTTCACTGTTCAAGTAAATAAAAAAAGATTCGAGTTTACATTCTTCTTCCTTCTTCATCTCGTCGTCATCTTCTTCATTATATACTTAAAGGCTAAACCCTAAAGCTGCACTCTTTTATCATTCACCTACGTGTATTGTACAAATATCTAGCATTCAACGCGACGATCTTTCTCTCTCTTTCACTATCTCTCGCTCTTTCTTCACTTTCGTTCTATCTCTCGCTCGTTCTCTCTTGCATTATTCGCTAAACCCATTACATTCGTGACATCGTGTATAAAACTCTATCGGAGTACATGATTACATCGTTATCGTTTTTTTCTTGTTTTCCATTTTTGTTTTTAATTATTATTATTATTATTTTTTTATTTTTATTTGTTTTTTTTTTATTTCGCAGTAGTAATAGTAATTATCACTTTTTTGCTCTCTAGGCCACACAGTTTGGATGCCAAGTTTGTTTGTTTGTTTTTTTCTTTTTCGTTTTTTCTCTTTTTATTTTTTTTTATAATCTTCATCTCGTCCTTCGTCCATCGTTAATAATTCTTCGATCGTCGTCGTCTCTTAAACGCGTACCGACTTATAACTGCTCAAAATTGTCTCTTTCTTTTCATTCATTTTTGCTTTCTTTTTTTGTTTTTTTAATTTTTCATTTTTCATTTGTCGGGCAGGACCCGAGAGGCCAGCTGGGTTCATCCTCACTAGGCCGTGTGTGTGTGTGTCTGTCTGTGTATGTAAGTATGTATAGTTATGCATATGTGTGTGTGAATGTGTGCGGGTAAGCGTGTGTATGTTAAATGTATTTTTGTCAGACGGTGCTCGAACGTGTTTTGTTCTCTCTTCTCTCGCACTCATTCAACGTCTCGTTTCAACTTTTCTCTTCGGCTAAGCTTCCCCGCGCTGGTTTTTCCACCCTTCGCGCCCGACCTCGGGGCTAGTCATCTCGGTAAAAAAAAAAAAGAAAAGAAGAGAAAAGACAAGAACAAAAAATTATCAAAAAACGAAAAACAAAAAAAAAACAACGCAAAACAAAAACATGCCCACGTCCATTCTTCCAGCGTCTCCTTCGTACGATCGTCTTACGGTACACACACACACACACGGTTGTGGCCCCGTAATTACGTTCCTACGTTTTCGTCGTTCGCAACCGTCGTCGTTAGCTTCGGACTTGTCGTATCGCGGACACGAGGACTTTCTACGTTGATCGACGGATTATCAAAAGAGTTTCGCTTATTTTTACGAAAAGAAAGAAAGAAAGAAGGAAAGAAAAAAAAAAAGAAAATAATAATAATCGCTCGTCAACCCCCCTCGATCTCCGTTCGCCAAATCGATGTATCCCAAACGCGAATCATTTTGGATTCATCGCTCTGGCGTGTCGCGATTCGTCACTTTTTCCTTCGTATATAACGTATTTATATACTTTTATATATCTTCGTTCGTTTCTTCTTCTTCTTCTTCTTCTTATCCTTCGACCCGATATTGCAATCCTTGGTAGTTTCGCAAAGTCGTTCTTCCCAACTCGTTCTCCGCGATCGTCCGATTGTCGTTTCCGTCCATTTTTCAATTCGCTTTCTTTCGCTCGTCTCGAACCGCCTTCTTCTTCTTCTCCTCCTGGTCCTCCTCCTTCTCCTCCTCTTCTTCTTCTTCCTCGTCAATATCGTCGCTCGGATATTATCACCAGGAGTGTCCGCGTTAGGATTGTTTTATTTTTTGTTTTTCATTCATTATTTTCGTTTTTCTTGTTGTTGTTGTTGTTGTATTGTTTCATGTTTCTTTTATTTTTATTTTGTTTCTTTTTTCTTCGTAGTATTGTTATTTTATTTATATTTCCGATTCAATGGATAGCTACAGGGCTCTGTTGTACGCAAACGCCGACCATCGGACTGTCCTCTCTCTCCGGATCTCTCTGTTTTCCGGTAGCGACAGAGGACGGCTGTCTGACGATACCGTGTCCGTCCGTGCTCGGATATCCGTAGTTGTAAAAATTCTGCTGCTGATGAATCATCGGCGATGTCATCATTGCTGGCAGATGAGGTATACCAGGAAGAATAAGGCTGTTGTAAGAGCCAAGAGAGCTTGGTATGAGGGAATTCTCCATCGACTGTATGGACGACGGAGCTGAGCTCGTCGCGCCTGTGCTCGACGAAGTCGACGGATAAACGGTCGCGATGGCTCGTCTGCTCGATGACTGACGTGGCGACGATTCGCACTCCATCGGTTGATAACCACCACCGGTTAGACTCGACCCTTGGACGTGACCAACACCGGCCGTCGTATTTCCGACGTTAGCCATTCCGCAAACGCCGCTGGCACTTCCACCACCACTTCCGTTGCCACCGCTAACGCTCCCACTACTTCCGCCTCCGCTGCCTTGGCCTGACATCGTTACCAGTCCTGTGAAATCGAAAGACCTTACGTTAATAAAAATTGACCTGTCCAGTCAGACTTACGGACCTCTAATACTCCGCTATATATGGATATATATATATATATATAAATGTATGTGTGTGTGTATATATATATATAGATATATAAATATATATAAGCAGAGTCAACCCCCTCACTAAAACCGCTAATTATTTTAATGGAACATGGCTATAGGCAAAAAGAGGGCTTTGGGGGTTTCGGGGGCTTCGGGCTAGGAGAAACAAAGTTCTAACGATCTACGGGGGTTATTTGCAGGCACTTTTTGAACTCTGTTGCTATCTCAACGCGACCACCTTTCGTCGCCTCTCGCTTTTCCTCTCTGTCCTTCTTTTCTTTTTTTTTCTCTCTCTCTCTCTGTCGAGACAATACCATACGACAAAAAGTTTTAGCTAGTGTCGTGTATCTAATTTTTTGCACGAAAATTTACATATTTGCGTTACGCGTGGACCTGCAATTTAATTTGTAATATTATTTTTCGCGTTTTTTTTTTTTGACGACCGTCGTTCGATATCGATACGAGAAACTCTTGGAGAAAATTGTCCCATAGTGCTTTCATTTATTTATATTTTATTTCGTTCAAAAACGTTAAACGCGATTGTTAGCGAGAGAAACGAAGAGTCGAGTAATTGCGAAAACGATCGTGTCACTGGAGAGAGACACGGGTTCGCGTTAGATTCTACGTTACGATAATTATCGCGAGTTGGAGACGAGACGAAAATTTATTTTCGGGCACACGCGTGCGAGTTTGAAAGAATTTCGGACAAAAAGTAAATTTATTGACGTGCGACACGATTTTCTTATTTTCTTTTTTTCTTTTTTTCTTTTTTTCTACCACCACCAGGAACACAACGGTCATCTCGCTTTCTCTTTTCTCTATGCGTATGGCTAATGGCATGCTTTCGGTTTTTCTTTCTATTTTTTTTTTCAATTCTTTTGTTTAAAACAACAAGTAAACACAAAACGTAGGAGCGACCACAACTACAAACGATAATAAATATCGGACACAGATGCATCGCGTTGTCTGGACTGGAATACGAATCGTGGGCTTATTTATTATCATTATTATTTTTTATTTTGTGTTAATTGGACGAGAGTAAATATCGTTCACGAATAATGTTACGGTCAAAATTCTAACGAATGTATTCCACCAGTAAACGCAGGTTTTTAACGTTCATTCGTAAATTCAAACGACTAACAAGTTGCTCGAGGACTCGGTTATTCTCGTGTGTTACGAATATGTCGGTGACAATATATATTTTTTTCTCGCAACACACTCGACCCATAGTCCTTGTTTGGCACGTTAACGAGCGTTCAACAAGAATTACACCAGAGCCACCGGGCCTCGCAAAAAATCAATCCGTGGCTCTGTCGAAAGGGTTGATAAAACAAAAAGTATGTTTTCGTTTTTTAATTTCCCTTTTTGTTTTTTCATTTTTTTTTCTGGTTCAAGCAAGCAAGGCTTCGCTCATTACATCCGAGGCCGGGGGAATTAATGTTCGTTTGTTTGTTTATTTTTTCTTTCTTTTTTCTTTGAATTATTTCGGGGACAGATAGAATTGTTAGTCTGGCAATTTCTCGTTTTAGGATTTGCTTGTTAGACAGAACTTACTTATGTTAGTAAGTAAGATTAGGGTTGGGGCCTAGGACAGGTCGTCGCCGCCCCGCGGATACGACAGTCATCGAGCCACGTACTGTCCCCCCATCATATCTACGGGCAACAACAAGTATTTGTTTAGTTTTGTGCAGAAAGTAAGTAATAAACGTTTAAATGCCTTAAAAACGAAGATTCTGATTAAATTTTTGTATTCAAATTGAATTCTAACGATTATCCTCGAATGTCTAGATGAATTTTTATTTTCCCTAATGATTAAACGAATGATAAAGCATCTGTCAGATTTCTTCTGTTATCGATTATTAAAAAAATGATTGCATTTTTGTTATTCGATGAATTTGAAGAATTTTTTTTTTTTTTTTTTTTTTTTTTTTTTTTTTTCATTTTTCTTTTCTCTTTGGTTTACATTGTTCTTTCGTCCACTCATCGCGCCAAGAGCAACTCGAGAGTTTCTCTCTTAGTTTCTGCACAAATCAAAACGCTCGAAGACGTTGAGTAGATGAAATAATGAGTCCAATTTTCGTGGATCTTCCTCGCACTACAGTGGCCATTTTCCTATAATTCTCACAGTAGCATTTTATATTCGAAATGTATATAAAAATATTTATATATATATATATGTATTTTATTATTGAACAAAAAAAAGAAAATAAAAGAAAAAAGGATCGCGTGCGTCGATCACACCGGAAAAAGCCAACAGACGACGGCGCTGTGTGTGTATTTCCAATCGTCAAGTGATAGCTTTTTCCCCGATCCCAAAAAAAAGACAACAAAAAAAGAGAAAGAACATAATCAAGCACAGACAACAAAAAAGACGACGTTACGAGACCATAAAGAAACAAAAAAAACGAACCGTCACCAAAGTAATATTACCGAAACCGTCGATCCCTTTTCGACGAAGCGTTAAAGCAAATTTTCATCCTCTTCGAAATTTCACGAGTTTAAAATTTAAATCACGATGAAAAATATTAAATCGAGTCTCGAGTTTCGATTCGCGCTGATTGATATTTAAAAAAAAACAAGGAACACTTAAAAAGCCACAGAGAAGAAAAAGAAACTAGAATCATTTCGCAAAACTTGAGATCTCTTTTACCGATCGAGCATGAATTAAGCGAATATCGTAATTTTAACGTGGCTGGTACACGATGGAAAACTCGATCGACGATCAAGAATCGTTTCTTCCGTTTCAAATAAAGAAATTCGGAAGATTCGACTCACCGCTATCCTGGCTCATTGAAACAACCGCTGGACTAGTATTTGCACTGTTGGCAGCGGCGATATTGGTGTTGGTCCCCTCGTCAGCCGTTCTCTTGAAGAAATTGTGCTGAAGCGCGTAATAGGGAGTAACGCGCGTTTTCGGATCAACGTCCAGCATTCTCAGTATGAGATCCTTGAATTTGAGATAGTCGGATATCGAGTGACCGGGCTCGTTCAATCTTCTACCACCCGGGCCACCGCTCTCGACACCGAGTATGTCGTGTAATCGTCTCGTACCCGGTAGCCTGTACTTTTTGCCGTCCTTGGCTTTTTTCAGCACGTAAGAGCCGTCCGTGGGAACTTTGTCGAAGTACTTCCGCGCTTTGTGCGCTTGGTCCAGTATGTGCTTGGGTGGCATACCCAAAACTTCAACTATTTTGTTCATTTGGTCGATCTAGAAATATAATTATTAATCAAATCGTTTGCAGCAACGAAATATTCAAAATATGACATTTAAAATATTAGATTTTATCAATGAGAAATGATCATTCGTACAGAAACAATGGCTTCTCGTGCTCGTTACTGATATCGAGAGCCACGTTTATTTATATTTAATTCTTTCCAACGTTGTTTATTCTCTTTTACGACAAATTTCGACATAAAATACGAGCAAAACATTTAATTTTATTAGCTCACCTCATTGGCCCCGCTGAACAAAGGTTCTCCTGTGTGCATTTCAACTAAAATACATCCGAGACTCCACATATCTATCGCGAGATCGTATGGGATTCCCAGTAGCACTTCGGGCGACCGATAAAACCTAGATTGAATGTACTGGTATATCTGGAAACGGTGTAAATAATATGTGAGAAGTTTGTCCCGTGGTTCGGATCGTCTCTCGTAAAAATTAGCAATAGATTACCGTTATGTGACGTTGGTATAAAAAAAAGCGAAAAAAAAAAGAAGAAAAGCATCTTCTCCTGTGACAAATATCTCACCCTCTGTCCAAGCTGACACGAACTTCCAAAATCGACTATCTTTATCGCGCTTCGCTTGGAATTGCACAAGAGTATGTTCTCGGGCTTCAGATCACAGTGTATGATGTTCAATTCCGGCGTGGACAGGAACAGGAGGGCAGTACACAGTTGCTGGGCAAACTTCCTCGTTAGGTTCAACGACACACCCCGAAAATTCGTATTTCTAAGTAGGTCGTAGAGGTTGTAAGACAGCAGTTCGAATACCAGACACAAATGGTTCCGCCACATAAAGTGCCTCTTCAGTTTAACTGTAAATTTAAAGCAAATAACGGTATTACAATGGCAGTTGATATTATTACGTTTTTCGTTAGATTGGAACAATTGTTGGCAAACGTGCCAATTTTTTCTAAATATATTTATTCGTTTCTTCTCTTACCTATATAATACTTGTTGTCGGTGTCCGCTCTATTCATCATGTCTAATAACCTAACTTCGATTTGCGCTTGATTCAGGAAGGGCTTCTTATTCTTGATGATTTTTATTGCCACCTGAGTTTGCTCCTTGTGATCGAAAGCTTTCACTACTTGGCCGAAGCTGCCTTTACCTGTTAATTGAAGAAAATACAATAATTAGTCACTGGCGAAAATGCAACTGAGACAAACGAATTTTGCAACGTGGGTGTAGGATTGTCTCGACGAAAACGACTGTAAAAAAAAAGTCGATTAATCTCACCTATTAACGAATCGATCTCGTATCGATCCAAAAATTTCTCCCCATTCTTGATAATGTAATCGTGATTATCGTCGTCCCAGCCGTCGTTGTAGAGCTTTCTCTCTTTTTTATGGGAACCGTCCTCGCCCTGCATCTGCTGCGCTCTTCTCTTCTTCTTCGCGTAATAAACCTGCAATCATGAAATAATCGAAAACGAATTATTAATAAATCAATATCGTACAAAAATCATCAAAATAAATTTATCAAAATTGTATATTATCTTTCAATTATCGCAACAAATTTCTATCCCTGTCGTTTTATTTTCTACCAAGATATAATTTGGCAATCGAATTATAGAAAAAGTAATCAAATATTAATAATTAAAGTGCTAAAAATAAATTTCCATTCGACTCAATCTTGTTTTTATTTATTTTTTGTTTTTCATTTTTTAGATTGAAAAACAAATACCCTGGATATTTTTTTTCAAAAGGGCAATGGGCTCCGAAAAATTCCATGTTGAAACAGCCCATGTGTCTCTCTTGCATCCCTCCCTCTCAATAAATATATGTATACATGTAAATATATATACGTGTGTGTAAGAGCGTCCAAGAGCGACCGAGAATCTAGCCTGGCGCGAGGGCTGTTCACCCCTGACGCGCGGGAGCGACGAGTGAGACAGAGACGCAGCGAGAGAGCGAGAGAGGTAAGTAGTGCGCAGAATCCGATCGGCGGCCGCAGACGTCGCTACCGTCGGCGTCGTACAGGGGGCGCGCAATCGATATCGCTGCGGCCACGTGAAAATCACGCCGCTCTCTCGTCCGTTCGACTCGCGTCACTCGCCTCGTTCTAAGCCCCGTTCAACAAAATAAATAGAATAAAAATAAACGAATGACAATAATAAGACGCGAACGTATAGTACGAAATTTAAGAAAAGTCAGTTGTTAGAAGATAATCATCCGACATTTCAATGTGTTTCACGACTGTGAAAATTAAATGATTAGACATAGAATGAGAGGTTAAAGTAACCGAGTCGCAATAGCCCGTGAGACAGCAACGAGGTTATGAAGAACGAGATGAGGAATACGAGAGTGTGAGAGAGACAGAGAAACAAATGCGATAGAGACAGAGAGAAGAAGAAGAGCGAAAGGGAAGCTCTTCTTTTGGCGTCTCGTGTGACGTATCGGCCAACCGCTACTCCATCGGTCAACGACTCTCTCACGTTCGGTTGTGTTAGCGACCACACGGTTTCCCTCCAACGACTCTCTCGTCCCGCGTACAACTCGTAACGTCGTTCACGCGTGCGAGGTCTCACTCCGTCGCCCGGTGTCTCCGTGCGAGACGGCTCGAGCTTTCTCGTGGTTATCGATACCGGAAACGCGTTCTCGCCCTACGGGGCGGGACGACGAGGCTTGACATTAGAAAAATCCTCTCGGAATTTGCAATATTCGAGGATCGACGTAATTTTTTGTTTATAATTAAAAAAAAAAATTGATCGCATAATACAAAAACGAAAAATGTTTTGATACGAAAATAAACGATGAGGGAATAAGTCAAATATTGCAAGATAATGGTAATTGATGGTTTAGAAAATAACGAAGAGTTTTTCTTACGATTTTTGAACAATTTATACGAAATTAAAGGAGTCGTTATTTTTATGTTGCTTCGTTTTTTTGTGAAAAGCAGACTTTTTACAGGAAATTCTTCATTATAATTTTCAAAATTTTACATTTCTATAGAATCGAACCGTCGATTGATTTCTATCGATCAAAATTTCGATGAAAGACAAAGCTTACCGTCCATGTGTTGAAAAAAGATCTCTATGTCGAAATTAATTTGTTGTGCGCGTTAATTTCTCGAAAGTCATTACTTCTAGAAACAATATACACTAAATTATTTGTTATTTGCAAAAATAACTCCAGACAATGCATTAACGTGCCAAAACGTCGTTAACAAAAACAAAATCATAATTTTCCTCAAAATCGGACAATTTCTTAATCAAAGTCGCAAAATCTTCCGGACTTTCAGAGAGTCCGGAAGACAGATGAAGTACTCTGCTTTCATTCAAGTTTATGTACTCGTCGGCTCGTTCGGAGTCTCTCGGAAGGGAAAAGAGAGCGAGAGAGAGAATCAAAAGCAAAAGTACGCGAAGCGTGCATGACCGCAAGCACCGTTGCCCGAAGGAAGTAAAAGAGCGAGAGAGAGAGAGAGAGACAAGAGTCCATCAGAGGGCGTGAGAGAGAAGAGAGGCAATCAGTTCGTCGAAAATCGCACGGGTGGAGACGACGATGGCGCGACCTACCCCAAACGCGCTCAACTATCTCTCTCTCTCTCTCTCTCTCTCTCTCTCTCTCTCTCTCTCTCTCTCGCTCGTTCGTTGATTCTCCATCTCGCCGCGACGGCGCGCGCAGCGGTTCACGTGACCCGTTTGGCCCGATTTGTGGCGGCAGCAGCGGCCTCTCTCCTCGCGTACTCTCTTTTCCCTCGTCGTCCGCGAACTTAAATATCCGTCGGTAAGTTAACAACATGAAAAACGAAATGGACCTTCGAATCAGGAAAAAATCAACATGCCTAGAAAATTTTTCCATCGCAAGATTTTGCGAGATATTTTGAGATTGCGACGATTATACCGAAGGTGTACGATCCTACAAGTGTCGACATCACTCTCTCGTTCCCGATAATCTCACCACTGTCGGGAGAGTCACGAAGGTCGCGTGGGTGGCTCGAACCGGTATTACAGCCGCGATGAGTCTCCTATGGAATTTTGCACGAAGCGGGCAACTTTTGTCTCTCTCTCTCTCTTTCTCTTTGTCTCCTTTGCGAGGTTTCAGACGATTTATGTATATTCCATGTGACACGCGCTATTTTTATTTGCATTTTTTGAATTTCGTGACGCCATGATCGTTTTGTACCAAAATATTATTGGCTTAGCTGCGAATATTAGGTATCTGTATTTATTAGAATAATAATAATAATAATAATATGACAAGATATTAATAATATAACACTAATATAATAATATAATATAAATAAAACAAAAATACAATATCTAAAACAAAAATTCACAACAAAAAAAACAATCATGGCGTCAAGAAAGAACACAAAAATAAGTCCCTTAAATATCCAAGCATTTCAATAAATATTACGCTAAATAAAAATTGGGGCGTTTGTTTTCTCGATACGCGAGAAAAAACATGGAATAAAATAATACCTAGAGTCGCAGCAATATCGCTTTTTTTTCTAACAGAAATAATAATCGCTACCCGAGTAGCCTCGCTGGAAAGAAAAATGGAAGTTAGGGTGGGGAGAAGAGGCTTTTGTCGCCAAGTTGAAGTCGTCCTGTGAATTTGTACAGAACTCTACGATTCCTGAGAAGGAAAAATGCATAACAGAACGAAGGAACGCATCGAGTCGAGTGTGTGTTTGCATCTGTGCGTCCTCCTCCGTCTCGCTCGCACGCTAGAGCTCCCCTCCCCCCCATTCCCCGCTCCGACGCCCCACCACGTTCGACTCTTCGTTTTCTCTCGTACCCGTGAGCAGCGCCATCTCCTACTCGCGGAGTACTTCCGCGACTCTCGGCTGCCACCGACGCGCGCGCTCGCGCGTCTGCACAACGGCAAGAGAGCGAGAGGCCGACGCTGTGCTGCTGCTGCTGCTGCTGCCGGTGCTGCTGCTAGTAGTCTGTTTCTCTCGTTTCTGTTGCTATGCGCGAGTGCATGAGACCGGCCCCATATGGTGCGTTCACCGGCGGCAGCCTCGCCAAAAGCGGCCCAGGGCCATTGACTATCCGCGAGAGAAAGAGAAAGATAGAAAGAAAGAGAGAGAGAGAGAAAGAAGGGGGGAAGGGAGATAGATTCGTGGAAATATTGATGGAAATATCGAAACTGGAACGTTTTGATTCATTCAAAGATATTTCACGAAGGGTATACCGGCTTACGGCTCTTCCTATGACAGCTGACCATAACACAATCGTATACGAATACGCGCGAGAACGTATCGCTCGTAATGAAATTAACGAAATCTCGAACGTCGAAACTTTTTTTATAAAGTGTCGGGTGATTATATTTTTATTTGTTTTTTTTTTTTATTTCCGATATCGAAATACAGTCTCGTTTGGAAATGGGTGAATTCTTGAAAAAATGACGTAAATGAGATTCTTGAAATTTTTTTCGTGAAGGATAGAATTTTGTAGAGATTCTTTTGTTGACATTTCATGAAAAAAAAAGATAGGACAACGTGCTCGAAGGGCGAAAGGTCGCCTGAATTTTCGTATTTTTCGATGTTTCGAGAGTCCCCTAAATGCCATTGTTTACAGTTCGTTTCGTCCTTTTTTATCGACGGAGCGTGTTTCGTATCGTATAGAGAGAACTAATTTAAATTAAAATAATAATAATAAAAATGGAAATTTATCGAAATAACGTATAGTTATAGTCTTGCAAAAATAATAACAATAACAAAATCGACACGAATGAGAAATAACGTTCAATAAGTAAATAACCAAGGGGTCCTCCGATCATCCAGCTAATTATCATCCCTCATAAATCTATGAAACGAACGGTGCGGAATGTTAACGATCAACAATTTTCTCCATTCGTTAAATATTCTCAGACTGTCAACGGACGAAATTTTATTTGTTTTCTATTTTTTTCATATCTTCGATCGGCTTCTTGGAAATTGCTACGATGGTTATCTGCGATGAATCGAAGAAGCGAAAGACAACAGACAGAGAGAGAAAAGCAGACATAGAGAGGAAGAGAGAGAGGATGAGAGACAAGGAAGGACTTCGTGTCCAAACCAGAGATGAACGCGTCTCCTCGAGTCTCGTGGCCAGTGTGTGGTCCCTCGTGCGTTCTGCTGTTGCTAAACCCCGTTTTCTTCTTACTCCCTCCTCTCTCTCTCTCTCTCTCTCTCTCTCTCTCTCCTACATTCTCTCCTCTCCGCTTCTCCTTGCTGCATGGCTATTTTTGCATCGCGCTCTTGTCAGACGATATGACGAAACGGCCACGTCATCGGACGAGGCCGTTATGAATCCCCGCGACGACGACGTCGACGACGACGATAACAACGAGGAGGTTGAAAGAGAGAAACAGATAAAGGTGGAGGGGGTAAAGCGCTGCGGTGCGGTGGTGGGGGGAAGGTACTAGAAAAAGACAGAGAGAGAGAGAGAGCGACGGAAAAAGAGTGCGCTTGGGAAGGGGAGGGGGGAGTTCCAGCCTAGCGATCGGGAGGCTCGGGAGAGCGAGTCATGAATGAAGCCGCACGCGAAACAGAAGAGTGGTTATGCAGCGAGCGACGGCGGCGGGGACGGCAGTAGCAGCAGCGAGGAGAGCGAGCACAGGCTCGAAGCATCGGCCCACCACCATCACCGTCACAATTCGCCAACAGGCCTTTCCGCGACCTTCCGGAACGTCTCCGTTCCACTTCTTCGTCCGTTTATCCGCGTTGCTCGTGTATGTGTGTATCTTTCTCTCTCGCTCTCTCCGTCTTTTTCTTTTTTGCCTGGGAAGGAGCCCGGGCGACGTTTCTCAACGGAATAGAAACGCAAATTCCTTCTCTCTTTCTTTCTTGTTTACCGAACGGTTTGGAATTACGCTAAACGATCTTCTCGTTGAGAAATCGGAACACCGGGTTAACGGCAATTTCGCACGTTAAACGAATTAAACGTGGACATTGTCTTTTCTTAAAAATTAATTAATTCAATTGTACTTGATTCATTTTTTTTGTTGCTTTTTTTATTATTATAATAATGCCATATAACGATAAGATGCAATATTATCGCTATCATCATCGTTATAATTATTACTATTGTTATTATTATCATTATTATTATTGAAATTTATTTTTTCCCTTTTTTCCGTTTTATTCATTTTTTTATGTTTCGACCGTCGCGATTTTTACGTCGAGACATTCGTCATTGACGTAGATCTTATTTGATTCGCGTTCTCGAGCCCGGATGAAAGTTTGCACGTGACTCGAGAGCGAAGAATTGGTCCGGGGGGAGGGGGGCGGGGAGGAAGGGAAGATTGAACAAATTATGGTGCGGACGGGGGCGGAGATCGAGGATAAAGTCCAACGCGAGACGATTGAACGCTATTTTCATCGTTTTACATACAATACCTTAACGTTTCCTTTTTTTTAATTATTTTTTTTAAATTATTTAATTGCTGTCAATCATGAGATTTTTGTTTATCAAATGACATTTTTTTTATTACTATTATGATTAAAGACTTGGAAAGAGAGAGTGAGAGAGAGGGAGAGAGAGAGAGAGAGAGAGAGAGAGAGAGAGAGAGAGAGAGAGAGAGAGAGAGAGAGAGAGAGAGAGAGAGAGAGAGAGAGAGAGAGAACAAGATCCGCGCATGTCCCTGGGCTTTTTGGGCCTCGCCCCCCCCCCTGCCTCGGCGGTTCATAAATCGGCCGTTTCTCCCGACAATGAGTCACGCGCCGGTACCGAGCGCCTTTGGACCGAGAGCAACGGTCAACGGAAAGTTTTTTTTCGGGCACCGCGACCGAGAGACGTCGCTCGACTCGACGCGAAGACCTCGAGCACGCGCATGCGCACGTTCGTCGAAGGAAGACCGCGAGCTCGAGATCCTCGCGACGATGCTCGTGGCCTCGCGGGGATGAAACAAAAAATCATGGTAAATCCTTTTGGTAGCTACGAGAATCGATAATAGAGGGGGGCGAGGAGGGAGAGATACGATAAATAATCGACGCGACGAGGGACAATATAATTATTTTTTATGGAGAAAAATATATATATATTTTTTCAATAAATTTTTTTATAATAATCAAAATATATTATTTAATGTATTTATTTATTTAATTTAAATAATTCTATTTTCGTTGATTAATTGATTTTTGTTAATTTCATTAAATCGAGTTATATCGAGACGGAAGTTGAACCGAATCATTTTTCGAGAATATGAAAATCAAAATCAAATAAAATTTTAACGAAAATTTGGACATTATTAAAATATTTGTCGGACTTTCGTTCGAGTATTAATTGCTAATTATCCGTATAAATAAAAATAAAGATGAACGAATGCAAAGAATAATTCGAATGATATTCGATTAAATAAATTTCTCGATAAGATTTTCGATCGGTAAGAAGACGAACAAAGAAAAAAAAAGAAGAGGAATTAAAACGTCCTCTATTGACAAAACACGGTGTTTAAACGTCGGATGAAAATAATTGAAGCACGATGGCAACGGAAAAGTATTGAAACGTCAAAGTCTTCGAAGACAATTCTCGCTGAAATGTTAAACGGATTCGTGTCTACGCGGTGGGGGGTAGTGGTAAAGAGGCCGAGACACGAGAAGAGCGAGCGTGGAAGAGGGACAGGAAGGAGGTAGGAGGCGACGGCGGCGTACACGTCGTGAAAGGGTCGGCGAGAGAAACGGCTAGAATAGTAAATTCTTCGAAGTGAAATAGTGGCCGCGGTCAATATAGTAACGATGTAGTAGAATATTATAGTATTCTCCTATAATCGTACGTATATTCTACGACTTATAGTACTACGTAGGGTTACGAGGGCAAAAAAAAACACGTGGCTAAAAAAAAAAAAAAAAAGACCCAAACCCGACCCAACGAAATTTCTAAGACCTTGAACGAAATATATTCCTTCCCAAGATCGAGAAGGATCGTATTAATTTCACTCTCCGCCATCGAATTTTCTACGAATTGGATTGTGTAAAAAAAAAATTATTTTTTAGAAAAATGAATCAATTTATGAAATTTATTGACGCTTGACATTAATTAATATTAATTATTCACTCAATGACCAGAGTTTGAAAAATTGATGTTTCTTTAATTTTTGCTTTTTTAATGGGACGATTATTAATCGAAGAAATTAATTTTTTGTTATTTTTGTTTCAAGAACAATTTCATCCACGAGAATTCGAATTTCACGAGAAACGCACACGCCGGGGCTACACACGTAATATCCACGAATAGCCGGGCGCCGATGTAAAACGTCCAGAGGGAGAAGGAGCGAGAGAGGCTGTGTGTCGCGAGGCTGGACATCTGGGTCGTCGTCAATTATTCGCGAATCTATTCTCCGACTCGTGACCCGCGGGGGCGAAATTCACCTTATCATCCCTCGACTACGTCGATGGAAAACCGATCTTCCCCTCGTTATTTCGTTCCTCGCTCGGGCGAAACAATGATCTCGCGTATCGAAGAAATCAAAAATATTTAACGACAACGATTTATCGTGGTTTTGATTCTTAATTAAATAAAACAAAATAATAATAAAATCGAAAAACAAAAATTACTAAAAAAAAAAGAACAGAAAAAACAAATTTAGATGCAGGAAAAAAATGAAAAAACTGGTCGGTCGTAACGTTAAAATTGCGAGTCGATCGGATTCGCAGGACATGAAACAATGGATTCGAATCACGGTCAGGGCGAATTAATTATTCTCATCGTGAGAGAGCGAGGGAGTGACGAAGACTTCTTTCTCTCCTTCTCGTCGTCGCGCTGAGAATTCTTAAGCGACATACACACACACACACACACTATATATATGTGCCTTTCGCAGAGTGCGAAAGGCAGTCATGCCCACCGGCCCTGATCGATCCGGATCTCCTCGAGACGATGAAATAGAGGCATAGGCAAAATATACGACCGATCGTTATTATTCAGGGACACAAAAAAGATCCAACCTCCTTCGAGTTCCTCGCGCGACGCAAAAATAAATTGCAAATTAAAAAAGAAAAAATATTTCTAACAGAAAAAAAAACATTTTTTTTTCTCGAATCTTAAAATACAAAAAAATTAGAAAAAAAACTTAGACCGTCGAAATACAAAATCAAAATTAAAAAAACAGAAAGGAGAGACACAATGGGTGAGATTTGGTTAGGGCGAGCAACGATGAAAACGGTACGAGTCGAGAATTCGAGCGAAAGTTGAATTCTTGGCCGATGTGTGTGTGACAAAGTGCAAGAGAGAGAGAGAGAGAGCAATAAAAAAAAAGAGAAAGAGAGGCCAATAAAAATCAGAACCTCTTTCTCTCTAGCTCGGTGTTATATACAGGCGACAGGCAGCACGAAACGGTGAAATCGAAGAACAATAGACACGAGCAGAGAGACCGAGAGGAAAAGGAGCGAACTAGCGAGTGGACGGGGAGAGGGGAGGGTGGGAGGGAGGGAGGGGGAGACGTTTTAGCATATATACGAGAGAAAACTGTCTCGTCTTGCACTTCGTATTCGACCGTTGCGGTTTCTTTTTTCCTATGGTAGCCGCCGCGTCCATCTGTTTGCGTCGAATTTTACAGGCGGGTGTGTTCTCGACCTCGCGAATCGAGACTCACGGGAAGAATTTTACGTTCGTGAATATTTTTTCGCGAAGTATGGGAAAAAGTCTATGAAACGAAAAAATAGAAATAAACGTATGGGGAAAAATAGATGTAAATAAATAGACAAAAATTGTAAATATTTGACAAAATGAATCGTTGAATGGATTAATAAATAATAGGAATAAAAATAATATTTTTGTTTACTATTAAAATTTTGTTATTTATAGAAATTATTATATTTATTTATTTGTTTTATATACTTTTACGAGTTTTACAAGTTTTTTTTCCAAAATTTGAACTTTTACCATCGAATCTTTTTTCTTCCATTCGACATAATTAATCATAAAATTAAGCGCAAATTAGAGGGAAAAAATGGAACGAAATACTTTCGTGTTAACCAGACGGTGCACGGCCTTAATTGTATCTCGTAATTCCGTGATAGTTCTCAATTTCTCACCGGTCTCGAGTTTCCTCGTTCTGTCTCTCGAAACAGAAAAAGACAGAAATAAGAAGGAGGAGGAGAAGAGAGAGAGAGAGAGAGAGAGAGGAAACAATAGATAACCGTTGGCGAAGCCTCCTAGGTTTGGTTCGTCCAACGGGTATGCCAGCCACCGCTATGAGACTCGGTTTGCTTGGCACCTGAGCGCATAGTTGTCCATCGAGCACTGTAGAAACAGCAACGGACCACCGCTGGTTGAGAACTGGAGAGAGAGAGAGAAAGAGAGAGAGAGAGGGAACGAGAGAGAGACAGAGAGAGTTAGGGCTTTCGTCGTATAGAGACAACCGTTGGATAGTGAGGCTCGCGCGGTAGATTCCTAAACGTCGATGATACCCGACGCCACCGGAATGCGACGACGTTCGCGAGATCGTCCGGGCGGGGGAGCTCTACATATACGTCGTTTTCCGCGTTCTCCACCGCAACCCTCGCGTTTGCTTCACTGACCCCGGCGCTCTCTCTCTCTCTCTCTCTCTCTCTCTCTCTCTCTCTCTCTCTCTCTCTCTCTCTTCTCTCTCGCTCTCCCCCCATGTATTCCTGTCTCTGTTCATTTTTCCAATCTTACTCGACATTCGATGATGCACACATTTTATTTGTATTTTTTTATACAAAATTTGATAACGCGTGATCATTGTTGATTAATGATAATAATTGTTATATTTGATTATTATTATTATTATTATTATTATTATTATAGATATTGTTATAATTATCGATGATAATGATAACTGTATGTACTTGTCGTATTGATTCGTTTATTTTCTTCGCGAACGTGACGTACCGGAAGTGATGGAGGAAAAATTGTTCGCAAGAACGTGAGTTCGAACGAGGAAGCTTCTCTCGCGAGCCGACGTCTCGAGGAAGATGGAGAAAGAACGGGAGACGAAGAAAAGAAATGAATATGTAGGAATAAGGTAGAGAATTGCGAGAGAAATAGTTTGCCTTCGAGGCAAATAATAATGATCCTTGTCTTGTGATAGAAAAAAGCATTGAAAAAAAAAAAAAAACGTGAATATTCATTCTTTTTTCACTTTTTGTCGGACAAATTACAACAAATCGAGAATTAACATGTGATATTCGTGTTTTACGAGAAATTTACGTTTCTCTAAGCTAATAGTAAATAAAGTGTTTTTGGATGAAAAAAAAAGATTGCGACCCTCCTCAAGTACCGATGTTCCACATTCTTAAGCCTTCGAGTGCAACCAACTTATAAGTGCATACTGTGTCAATCAAACCCAAGGCGTTTTTCAAATCGTTGTATTCCGATAAATATGCATTTTTTTTTGTAGGGACGTTTTTTTGTAGTAAATTGCGTATATTTTATGGCCCTAAATTAATTTTTCGACAAAAACGAAAATTAAATGCCTAAACATTCGTTCAAAGTGGGGTCTGCGTTGAAAAATACATACTTACGCGAAAAAAATCATTTTTTTTGTTTTCTTTGAATAAAAAAAAATACCCCCTTCGAGGCTTTTCAAGAGGAAGGTTTATAGATGCGAAAAAAAATACAGTATCGACCAACTTTCCAAAAAGTATATTTATTCGGAGGTTTGAATTTAAGCATTTTTGGGGTAGTTAAAAATAAAAAATAAAACTCCTACGGTAGATTATTCAATGAAAACTTATAATTTTTGCATTTTTTTCCTTCAATAACATTACATTGTTCGGATTTACCGCAATCGACACACAAATATATTCGGTGCTAACACGACTGGCCTTCCAAATTCCCATGTAAAAAACGATTCCAATGAAAGCATCGATCTCTACCGAATCGATAAGCTTGTTCTAAGTTTTAAGAATGTTTCGACCGGCAATTACGGTGTCCAAGACTTTTTGAATTTTTATATTCGTATAGCACTTTATCAGATCTTTGATCTTTTTCGTAAATAGAGTTTCAAAGAATTCATCGATGGTATTGCAATTTTTTGCATCATTTATAGGTCACGGGACGTAAGTGCTCAGCCTTGAAAACCGATCTAAGGAATATTACAAAATCAACAAATACGAATAATAAAAAATAAGAATGGAAAATTTTGTTATTAAAAAATTGTATAGAAAAGTTTGATACGGTAAGCGAAGCATTTTGGAGTTTACTGTACATTGTATAGCGTTTACGAACGCCCTGGTATCTCATTTGCCATTCTAAATGCATATTTTATTATAATAGCGTAAAATAAAAAATATCTATTAGCCTTGTCTTTCATAACGCATTTACTTTTCGAGATAAAACACGAAATTTCACAAAATACAAAATTTCTTTTTTCAACGCACACAGTGGGTCAAAACGACCCAAACGTTCTTTTTCAATGGCTGTCCTAAGTATCCTGGCAGGATCTGAGAAGTGGCCTGAGCGTCTATCTACAGAGTAGGAGTGGGAGAAAATTATGGAATCGAAATTCGCAATTTTTTTTCGTGTAAAAATGTCCCCCTATACACTCGAAGGGTTAATTTAATTCCAAGTCTTGGGGTAGGTCGGAGGGATAAAATTTTGTTACGTTGAAACAAAATTACAACACGAATCTCACAATTTTATTCTCGTTTCATCCCAATTTATCGATAAAAAATCATAGCTAAACATATAAATTAAATTTTCCAATAATTTAGCCAATAATTAATATTTTATCCCCGATCCTCATTACCCACAAACTTTCATTACGACATAACTATAATCCCAAGGAAAAAAAAAGCTTAAAATCGCCAAAACTCACTGTTACCCTCTCCAGTTTATAAATCAATTTTTCCCATTCACTCTTCCTCCATTCGCAACGAATCGCGATGAAAATATCCAAAAACGATACAACCGTTCTAGGACGAGGTCCTAGCATTGAGCGAAAAGGATGAATATCGAAACGGGACAAATGTTGCTTCTATACTCGGTGGCTGGAACCGACAAAGACGAAGTGATAAAGGGGTAGGGGAAGGAGGGGTGGGCACTTTCATAAAGACGTCACCGGAGACTCGACGCCAAGGAAGTATAGCAAAGTTATAGTTACATCAATATATATATATATATATATATATAGAGAGAGAGAGAGAGAGAGAGAGAGAGAGAGAAACCTGGCTGGCTTCTGTGACGAGACCGAAAGAGAGGGACAAGAACACCCACGCACCCGGGGTAATAATGTCATCAGTGTATAAAACTATATATATAGCCTATATATGCCTATATATATATAGATATATATTACAACAGAGTTGCAACCCAGTTTTCTTCGAGTTTCCTGCTGCGCTTTCTGCACGGTTTACAACACTCGGGCAAAGACTCTTACGACGATTTGTCACGGAAATCAGAAACAGAGTCGAGAGAGAGACCTCCGGTAGAGAAAGAGAGAAAGAGAGAAAGAGAGAGAGAGAGAGAGTCGAGGAAACTTTTGATCTATAGAGACGGTTCAATCCGCCTGCAGACTTCGGATAATTGTGCCCGGTCGAAGTAAGAGAGTGAAAAATTGCATATAAATAATTGAATAATTACGATCGAGCGAAAATTAAAAATTATAAAATCTAGGATCATCGTTTGCGACGAGACAATGTCGCGAAGAAACGGAGCGTTGATTGTCCGTGGCTAATTTTGTTATTCGACGAGTATGAAGCGGGGCAACCGACCCAAACGAGAGAACGGACAAAAAAGAAACGACTCTCCTGCTCCCCCCCCCCTCACTCTTTCTATCTCTAACTCAACCCCCCCCCCTTTCTTGGTTAACGAGCGTATACAATTCTGACCACGGAAGAGAACCGAGAAACGTTGTAAGCCATCTACACATCTCTCTATCTCTCCATATATATATATATATATATGGATAAAAGTATATATATACATACACACGTATGTTTAAATATAAGACGGTTGAGTTAAAACTAGAATTCTGGTATCGTTGAGTATTTCGTCGTTCGCGTCTCGGGGCAAGTCGACGCGTTGTTTCCAACCCTCTCGGATAATTTAGTACACGTGCGACGGCGTGACCGCGTGGTCAGACTCACGGATAGGTTTGTGTGTATCTGTATAGAGCTATGAGAATAAGAATAGCTGTGTATGTGTATAGAGAGCGAAAGAGAGAGAGTGGGGGAGAGAGAGAGAGAGAGAGAGAGAGAGAGAGAGAGAGAGAGAGAGAGATGCCCTTATCTACGTTTGACTCGACGAAGCGTCGCGGCGCCAGGAGGCGCCTCTCTCGCCCTCTTTCGCCATTACTTTTCCTCTGTCTCCTCTTCCTCTTCGTGCTACCCCCCCCCCCCCCCCCCCCCATTCCACCGGCTCACCCTCGTTGCCGCAAATCGTCACCGGCGCACTCGCCAATTTTACTATTTCCTTCTCTACTTTGGCGTCTACGAGGCGCGTTCGTGGCATCTCGTGGATGCTTCGAACTCTCTCTCTCTCTCTCTCTCTTTCTCTCTTTCTCGACGATAAATTCGATCGGAATTTTTTTCGATATTCGTCGAGTGTCAATTCGGTTTTCTTTTCTTTTCTTTTTCATCGCTCTTCAAAATATTCAAGGTCGTTGGAGGATCGGGATCGTTAGCAGAAAAGACGCGAAATTTTGTAAAATTGAATTTTCTTCTTTACTAATTAATTTTTTCGATGATTATTATTGTGTGTTTTTTTTATCAGATTGTTAATTAACATTTTTTTTCAACAGTCTTTTGCGGCGGATGAAAAAATAAAATTGACGGAGAATTTATTTTCTCAATGAAGAAAAGGGTGAAAAGTGATTTTTTTTTAAAAAAGGAAAAAAAACCTGTTTCAACGGATCTTCATTATTTTCAAGATTTTCGAGAACTCGACTCGTATTATCCGATAAGCATCTTAGTTCTGATCGAAAGATCGAATTAGGAAAAATATAAATCGTCGTCAATGTTTTTTTTCTTCTCTAAAGTGGCAAAGCGGATGTGCTCAAGGGGGGTGGGGGGGATATTATAAGAGCGATGAAGCCCGCACGCGTAGTTTCTGGCCGCGTGGCTTTTTTTGGCTATAGAAATATTAATCCACCCCCGCGAGCGATCGTCACGATTTTCGTGCGAAAAAAAGTCTCGAGGCGAGTAAGAAAAAAAAACAAAAAAAAAACACGAACGATCGAAACGAGAAAAAAATCATGTGTGGGAGCGATCCATAGCGCGCGTTGGCTTGTTTGGCCGTTTCCCGAGGAAATACTAATTTCGTACGGGCTAACCGATGACTAACAAAAAAAAAAACAAAAAAGAAGAAAAATATCGATTTTTGTCGTTTCACTTTTTTTTCAAAATTGATATTTCCCATTTTCTCTTTTCTTTGTTTTCCAATCAACGCCCATTTCCCAATTGGAAATTATTCAAACTAACGTTTCTCGTTTCCATTCTAACAAAGAAACGATAAATTATCTTCATCAATTTTATAAAAATTAAGTACTTAAAAAAAAATTGCGATTTTTTTTTTTTTCTTCTTCGAGAAAAAATCAAACGTACCTCATTGATGTGTTTGTACGTCTTGATGAGGTCGACGCTGAGTTTCCGTAACGGTGCTGTCGCCGGATCTCGAAACCTATGGGGTATCCTCGCTTGCATCGCGTGAACATCGCCAGGCGTCTCTTGCGGCACGCTACCGGTACCGACGCCGACGCTTCCCCCACCCCCGCCTGCCCCGCCGCTACCACATACGGTAGCCGGCAGAGGTTCTTCGGCAACGAGACGTCCATAGAGCGGCGCACCACCGGTTCCCGTTCTTCCGCTCACTGCAATACAAGAAAAAGAAAAACGAACAATTAATACAACGTGTCCACATTATCGTTATATAACAAAAATTATCTAGGGTAAGTCCGGGAGAGATGGAAAAATACAATATATCAGAGAATACTCAATAAATATGGCTTGTTTTGGTTGAGTTTGCTTCACACTGTGTGTAGGTGCAAGTGGACGTCAAAAACTCCATCGAAAACAAATGAAAAAGTAACTAAAATCTTAACTAATCGTTTTGTCTACCGCTAATATTTTCCTGAGGGCTGATATTCTATGTCGTGGTGATAAAATTTTGAAGAAAAATAATCCCTTTTTTTGTATTTTTCAATAGTGCACGAACACGGATTTTTTATAATCTCAAAACTTTACATACTCTGTATTTATTTGTTTGTTTTTTATGCGTGGCCATCTCACCCGGAAGATTGGGAGAGACGGCCATCTTGAGTCAGGGTGCAATGGCCATATGGCCACCTTGAGTAGCGAAGACGGAGAACCTGTATTGTGTGATTTATCAGACGAGGATGTGACCAAAGAAGATAACTGCGTTAGTTGTGGAGAAAATAATTACGCGACCAGTCTCGTCGAAGACTCGTTTCAATGTATCGTATGTCAGCTCTGGGTACGCGAAAATTGTTCTGAATTTGATTATATGTGTTGTAAATGTGGTCGGACGAAGAGGAAGCGAAAGATAGAAGTAAAGGGTGGCCATCTCTTGTTTACTCATATTGCCATCACACCCGGATACCCCGGGAGAGATGGCCAACCGCGATTTAAAAAAGAATGTAGTTTTAAGGTTGATCTCGCAACAATTTGCAATATTTTTGTTAATTATCATAAAAACCAATGTTTAAAGTTTGATTACACACTAAAAGAAGTTTAGAATTGTCTTTATTTTTATTTTGACACAACTTTGAAAGAACTATGGACCTACTATCTATCTACCCCGGAGTTACCCTAAATATGAAACAAAAACAAAAAAAATCGCGAAGGAATTTTTACTTTTGCCTCGTTAACATATCTTCTTCTATTATTATAATTATAATATCAATGGTCTCGCGAATTAATTAGAAAATAATTTATTAATTAATTCCCGGGTTCCCTTCCCCTTGTAAAGAAGTGCGGGAAACATGGGTGAGACCGACCGGGCGCGTCCTCAGCTGGCGGATAGAGGGATGTCCACAGTATGAAGTGACTCCATGACGGCCGGGGTAACGGAGCGCCATACGGTGACCGGGACCTGGGTCGGGAGACCGAGGAATGCTCTGATCAACGGGCACTATAAGGAATCGGTCCAGCGTAAAACCTGGTCAAGGTGACCGAAGGCCCCGTCACGGACCACTCCCCAAGCCAAGGTGGAAGCTATCGTGCCGATGACTGAATGGTACTTGGGTCAGAGTGCCTGTACGATGCCCGTGGGGCACCAGGCAACCCCCCATTGTTACTAGCCTTATCACCACAACAGGCTCTGGGATGACGGACCACTTATTTCCTGACTACTCATGGGAAACTTGTGGGGACCAACAATAATATTGGAGATCTGGGGAAAATTCTGCAATGAGGTTGAGGCTCTGAACACAGTGGTCAGACTTCGCAGAGTCTTCGCTAGTGGTCCACAATCTAAGCTTGGTGGACTCACTCTTCCTAAAGGAGACTTGGCAGAGAGACACGAAGTCATACTGGCACACCTATTAGAGGTGCAGTTCCCTGGATCAAGATTGGCTGAGCAGGACTCCTCAAACGGGGACAGACTCTCCGACACTGGACCAGGTGACTGGAGTACCACCACGAGGGTGGTCACACACGACAGAATCCGATGGGTACTGAACTCCTTCGATGGGTAGAAGAGCCCAGGGCCCGACGGGATCTTCCTGGCTCTCCTTCAGAAGGGGGAGAGCCTAGTCAGGCACCTAAATTTCATCTTCAGATCCTGTCTTGTACTGAGATATGTGCCCCAAGCCTGGAGAGAGGTCACTATAGCGTTTAGCCCGAAACCGGGTAAAACCAGATATGACCAAGCCAAGGCATTCAGACCCATCAGCTCGAGGTCCTTCCTACTTAAGACCACGGATAGATTCGCTGACAGGTTCATTAAAGACGGGGAGCTGGTTAAAATGCCAGTGCAACAGTCTCAACACGCGTACCAGGCGTGCAGGTCCCTGAAAACGGCCCTCCACAGCCTGGTCCGGGAGATAGAAGGCGTCCTGGATAAGAAGGAAGCCACCCTATGCGTCTTTCTAGACGTCGAACGGGCGTTTGATGACACCTCGTTCCAAGCGATCTACGAAACAGCAAGGGAACTCCAAGTTCAAGACACGACTCATCATCGAATGGCTGGAATTCATGCTCCGATCGCAAATGATTACAGCCACCCTCGGCGGGACTGACGTCAGGGCACACGTGGGTAGAGGGTGACCACAGGGTGGAGTAACCTGTCCCCTGATATGGCTCATGTTTATCGACGGGCTCCTGAGCAGGCTCGGGAGACTGAAAGTAAAGGTAAAGGGGTTTCTCCATGACGTTTGCATTGCGATCAGCGACAATCACCCGACAGTAATGGAAAGCAAGATGCAGAAGGCATTTGACATTGTGGCTGAAAGCAGGGCTCAGCGATGAGGCACACAAGGGAACTGTTCTCTGGCCCCGTGGAAAAACTAGGGACCGAGCTGACGCTCCTCGACCAGTCTCAATTGAGATTGGTGGTGGGGCTAGTTACGGGTGACTGGCACACTGAAGAGCACCTAGTGCAACTGGGACTCGCAGAGGACCCTATCTGCAATAAGTGCCACAACGGGATGGACACACCCCTTCACTTAATTACAAGATGCAAGTAGGCTCGAGAACGTCAGAAGTGACATCCTAGGGACCACTGTGACAAATGGCTTCGACCTGGCAGGGGCGCCCGGACTCCTAAGCTTTGCGGGGGATGCTGGCTTGCCCGTGGGCCTGCCTCGGTAACAGCTATGCCCCACTAGGGGCTCGAGCACAATAGTACACTGGACTGAACGCCTGGTTAAATACCATATGAAAAAAAGGAAACAAATTAATTCATGGGTTATTTCATTATAATAACGAATTAATCTTTCGTAACGTAACTATAATATCATATACGAAAGAAATACTCGATATTATTGGGTGACGATGGTTTGAGATTTTTGTCAAATCATCTCACGCCCTCTTTCTACGTTATATACACACATACAAACATATATAGATAACTGCATCGAGGTCCATGGAAACTGTGGACCTTCAATACGTTAAACCGCGGGAATACATCGAACTACCGTCTCCCCTTGCTCTATATAGACGGGGCTCTCATATATATATGGTGAATCTTCTCCGTTGTGTTCTCTTTTCCACTTTCCGCCGATGTTCGTCGACCAAAACGACGGAGAAATTTTCTTCTGGTCGACAGTAGGTACAGGGAGATGGGGTAACGACCCCGCTATACGCGACTGCTCGACTCTCTCACTTTGGCATCGAATTTTGTACATACACATAAACATAGATACACTTCGCCCGAATTCGTCCAAAATATCGAATGAAATCCTCGAATGAGCGACAGAGAGATAGAGAGAGAGAGAGAGAGAGAGAGAGAGAGAGAGAAAAGTGTTTTTTTCTCTCCATGTTTTCATTTTTATTTATTTTTTTTTTTTAGAGAAAGAGACGAAACGAGAGACGGTAAAGAGAGAGCTAGCTACCAAAAACGCAAGAGTTGGTCCGACACACGCAGTCGTTAATTTGACGTATGCGTTGTCGTCCTCGAGCCGGCTTGGCACTCGCTAACGCATTATCGTTATTTTAACGACCCTGTTTCGTGGCCCGAACGAGTTTCCTCCTCCTTCCCTCACTACCCCCCTCCAGCCCCTCTGTCTCTTTCTCACTCTACCGTTTCCCTCACTCTTGCATCCACTCTATATAGCGCACGATGTGAAACTGTATGCGCGAATGTCGAAACGCACAACCCCTGTTCGCGGATCCGCATGGTCGAACGAGGGACAAGCGATAAGGGGGCGAGGGCTGGGAGTATGGAGGGGAAGGGGGAGACTCTTGGCTTGTCCGGGAGCAGGAAAGTATAATGTCGTTCCTGAATATCCTAAATATGTATATAGACGAGAGAGGAGAGAGAGAGAGAGAGAGAGAGAGAGAGAGAGAGAGAAAGAGAGAGAAAGAGCTATCTTCTTTTTCCTCTTCATTTTTCGCATTCAAGCTTCCCTCTCTGCCCTCTTCCTCAAACACGATTTTACCCTTAGGAGAAAGCCTTATTTCGTTTTAAATGGTGAAATTATGCTAATGATCTGGCGCGGTATAATTCTAGTGGAAGGGCCGAAGAGTCGGGAAAAGAGGAGAGAAGACGCGACGTACACGCGTAGATGGAGAAAGGAAGAGGAATGAAAAGAAAAAAAAAAAGAAAAAAAAGAAAAATCAAGATGGTGGATCGAAGGGAATAAAAATTTGTTGAAAAATTGTGATGGATGGAAGAATAAAAAATTGTAATTTCCGACCTTTTTTTGTTTATCGTCATGATATATTTATTCTTGGACGAAAGGTTCTTTTTGTTGTTGCTGTTTAAACCAGTCTCGCGTACCTTCGTACTCTCGATGCGTTCTCTCTTCGAGCGTTTTATCGCGGTCTCGTTTTTTGTTTTTGTTTTTTACGAGTCAGGGCGCGTATATCGGAAAGTGTGCGGAGCTCTCTCTCTCTCTCTCTCTCTCAGGCTTTCAGTGTGGAACGAGAGCGCGAGGAGTGCTATATACACGGCGAAAGAGTTCAAGCTCCTCTTCTCTCGAGTGAGAGACGGAGAGAGAGAGACAGAGAGAGGGAGTGCAAGTGCGAGGGAGAAAGAGAGTCTCCCGGTTGGGAAATGTGGGTCAGGGCGCGGTTGAATGAAAAAAAATATCATTCATTAACACGCTTGCGGAGCCCAGGGGCTCTCAGACACGGGAGCGAGCGAGTGAGCGAACGAGCGAAGGAGCGAACGTACGAGCGAAGGAGAGAAAGAGAGAGAGAGAGAGAGAGAGAGAGAGAAAACACGGGAGAGCATACGAGACAGAGGGTTTTAACGTGGCGTCGACCTCGACGCTACGCCACACTACTTCAACCCCCCTCCCTTCGGGCCACACGAAAGACTGAGAACCAGCCTTATAACCGAGCCTCCTACTCCCCACCTCCTCCTTCTCTATCTGCCTCATTTACATGTCTCCTCGCTACGCGACTCAGACTCGCATAGATCTATATACGTGCACTTTAATTATAATTATAATATATATGTATATTTATTGTATAGGCTATCGTATATTGTAACAGATTGAGAGTTTGTGGGTGGGTGTGCGTGTGCGTGTGGGTGTGTGTGGGTGTGTGTGTGTGTGTGTATGTGTGTGTGTGTGTGTGTGTGTGTGTGTGTGTGTGTTTGGGTGGGTGTATATGGGTCACTTCATCATTAATGAGCGAACACTTCGAGCACCGAATTCACGTTTCGTCTGGAACTTTATTATTTCGTTAACGTATCGTAGAAATATTTGATTTAATATTAAATATTTATTCATGCGTGCGTTTATATCGTGGGGATGTTTTTTTTTTATATATCATCGTTGGATTTATAATTTGTAATTGTAAGTTATAGAATTTCGTGCGATTCGAGAGTTTTTTTTATTAAAAATGTTCTTTTTATACAATGAAAATAAATTTGTACAATAACATTTTTAGAAATTTTACATTTTCGTATATTTTTCGAATTATGTATATTATTTTTTTCGAAATCCATAAAGATCTTGTTTTCGTCGAACAATAAGATGAGACGAAAGTCGATCCGTCGATTGTTAAATTTATCGTCTCTATCGATAATTCCACGGGCAAATATACAAATCCCATTTTTGTTTTGTTTTTTTTTCTAAATAATACCTTTTTCCCTTAGAATAAACATTGTGATGATAAAAATCGATAAATCATCGAATAAAAATTATCGATTTTTATGCCACGACGATAACAATAAAACCACCCCAAAAAAAACTGTGTTCCAAAATTTGTACACGATTAACGCTATATCTCGATTTCATACGACGAATCTACGCAAAAATCTAAATATTTATAAACCAAAGAAAAAATTCCTATTATTCGACGTTCGTGACGTAAGGGTTGAGCACCCTCGGCGCGAGGTCACGAAAGCACCTCCTCTTCGGCTCTCTGACACAGGCCGCGTTTTGCGATAGCCAGCACGCATTTCGCTTCATTCATGTTTCTTGATCTATACACACAAACACACACACACACCCACACACACACACACAGAGACACACACAAACACATAAACACACACATAACATCATGCTCGGACGAGTAGAGTTCCATACGTCGTTTCGCACCGCGCGAGCCGCGATACAAAGTCTCCAAGCCGCGGGTGCCATTACCGAATCAACCCTCTGTCGGACGTCCCCGCGGTAACCTACCGAGCGATACAACCAAGGGAGGGGGGATGAGCGCTATTGGAGCCCGTGAACGCCAAGGCGAATGGACGAGAACGCAAGGTGGACGATGCAGAATTTTTCCAACGCGCATTACCAACACACACTCACAGACAAACATACATATAAACATATACACGCATATATATATAGGCATGTATATATGTGTCTATATATATATATGTATGTATATTTCGCAGTTCTCGTACGTTGTGTGTGTACGAGTCGACCGTCGCGCACGATCTAGGCACGTTATCGCACCATCGCGTCACGATCGTTCGAGACTCGGGTCGAGTTTTTTTTTTCTTGTTTTTTTTTTCTTTTTTTTTGTTCTACCAACGTGCGATCCAAACTGTGCTGCACGAAGAAACACGAACGGTGGAGTTGAATGAATAAAAAAAAAAGAAAAAAAAAAGGATGTTAAGCGTATGTAGGTATATGAGAGGTCGATATGTGTGTATATGTATGTAAGAGCGTGTATGTGTGTCTGTATGTATGTATATATATATGTATATGTGTATATGGGGATTGTATAGTAGAGCTCTACGGGGGGTTAAGCGATGCGCCAAAAAATACAAGATTTTACGTATCGCACAACTGCCACGGCGTTTAATCCCTACGACACGAATAACATTTTATGGCGGAACATCGCCGAAACTTTTCGTTCTTTCGTGTGTGTGTGTGTGTGTGTATGTGTGTGTGTCTCTCTCTATCGCGCGCGTTCTATTTTTTTTTTATTCTACGGGATCGTTTCGTTTTAATTTTTCACCCTCAGTTCCTCCCGTTCGACAGAGGGTGCAAACGATTATAGCGATAACAGAAAAGGTAAATAAAAATAAATGTTTTTTTTTTTTGCAATTTTATACCAAATTTGTCGAATTTTTCAATTTTGGAGGAAAAACAAAAATAATAAATCGTTCTCGACGAAAATATCGTTCGAATTTACGAATAATAATTTAATCGACAATTTATTACAATGATACGTAATTTAATTTTTGGAGGAATCGATTAATTTATTAACCAGGACACAAGGGCGTACGAGGGCATTTTTGATCTCTCTGTTTTCAATTAATCAGGAAACGCGAGGAGTAGAAGCGTCGTGAGAACGGATCAAGAGGAGAGAGAGAGGATAGGCCCGCAATGTCAACGACAAATATTTCCACCATAGAAGCTTTGTACACGTGTATATATATATATATATATATATATATATATATATATATATATATATATATATATATATGTTTATATATACGTGTTACACGTACATGTTTATATATATATATATAAACAATAACGTGTACACTTACGGAGGAGTTTGAAGGATGCGAGCGTAGCGACGAGTGACGTTACCCCCTCCACTCCACTCATCCACCCCCACCCCCACCTTTCCAAGTCCTTCTCACAACCTCTCGTCCTTTATAATAATAGTCACGCGCGCGCTTGGTAAAGCGACGAGGAGAAGGCTCGCATTTTGGATGACGGATGCGACTATACGACGCTACCCTACACACTACCTCGGGACGGTCCTGAGCAATCAGAAATTTCGCGTCTCGACTTCGCTCTCTCTCTCTCTCTCTCTCGCTCGATCTTTCGTCTCGAGAACTATTCATGTTTACGTCACTCCCGCTATTATTGGCACACAGTTATTATTATTATCGTTATTATTAATATTTATTATTATTTCGGTTTATTACTATTTGTTGTTATTATTTCTATTATTTATTATTATTATTTTCGTTTATATATCAATATTTTGATTTATTTATTATTGATAATTATTAGCGTTATTAACAATTGAATTCGTTCTTCGATTAAACGTCGAATATTATTACGACGATGCCACTCCTCGAAACTAACGAATGTCTTCTTTTTTGCTCTCTCTCTCTCTCTGGTGGCGACGTGAAAAAAAAAGACGGGAAAAACAGTTATATTAAAAGTTTGTGTTTCGTTTCGATAAAGCACAAGCCGGAAGTGGTACGCCGGTGTCACGTAAGACGCCCCGTCGTTTAGAGGCCTTGCATGTTTTTCGTGGTTAACAAGACATATATATATATATATGTCTCACCCTATATATATATATATATATATATATATATATATATATATATATAGAGAGAGAGAGAGAGAGAGAGAGAGAGAGAGAGAGAGAGAGAGAGAAAAGGCGGAAGCGAAGAGTGCTCGAGAACCGGAAGAGAGAGAAAGAGAGAGAAAGAGAGGGACAACGTGCAATTCGCACTGTGCCGAGGGCGAGCGGGGAGCATCGTTCGACACCGCCCGATGAGAGCGCATGCGCGCGCTCTGCGGGTAAGTGAATGATCGCGATGCCGACGCGGCAGGAAAACGATCGCGATGTGTGTTTGTATTGCCCCGCGATGCCACTCGTAGAAATATAATAATTGCTAAACACACACACCTATACATTTTTTCGTCTTCTTTATTTATACAGCAAACATATCTCATCGTATCGTCATATATATATTTCTTTTTTTTTTTCTTTTTTTTATATAGCAAACATATCTCATCATATCGTCGCTTCGAGTGATTTCTTTACGCGTTTGCTTGAAATCAAATCACGCCTACTGAGTAATGCGAGGCCCGTACGCCTCCTCTTCTTTCATAAAAATAAATATTGCTCGCGCCACGCGTACACAAACGTAATAATAGAAGTAGAATGAAAAATAAAAATAATAAATTTGTTATATTTTTTATTTTTTTTTTGTTTATTATTACGAGGATTTGTTTTTTTTTACGATAGAAAAAAATATCGCGCACGCTATACACGTATACGTAATAATAGAGCGTGAAGTTGAATCAATGAAATATTCATTTTTATTGAAATTTGTTGAATTTTTATGATAATTTTGTTATTTAACGATAAAAATAAGTATTTAATATCGTCGCAATTTCTCGCTGGAACGTCATGTTTCGTCGTTTTTTTAAATACAAAAAATTCAAAATATCTCAACGAAATCAAAATAAATATTATAGTCGTTAAATAAAAGTAAAAATTGTCCTAACATACGAAATAGAAAAATAATAATAATAATAATAATAAAAAGATTCGCGCAATATATTTCTCGATATTCGAAATTATACGTCCATCGGTGAATTTTACCGAACGCCAATAAACGCGATTAGTATACTTAAAACGACGGAAATAGAGAGAGGGAGAGAGAGAGAGAGAGAGAGAAATAAACGGAAAATTGACAAAAGAGAATATATTTCATTTACAACCGTAAGAAAAGTGTGATACGAAAAGAAATAAAGGAAAAAAAAGATGAAAAAAAAGGCTTCGGGCACTTTACCTTTGAGCATGCTCGAACTATATACGCTCGGATTGGTAAAGGGCCCTCTCTCATTCCTCCATTAAATCTTTGTCCATTATTATATCATTTTTTTCTTTCTCTAGTTTCCTTTTTTTCCGTTAATTTTTAAACGTTTAATTTCATTTCGTCATACAATGGACGAGAAAGCGATTGATGAAACGAGAAGAGTGATCCGTATGACGCGATGCGAGCGTTTATCACCGTACAATCTCCTTCTCGACGAGTCCGTACGAGCTTTCTATTATCCATTATTACAATTAATAAAAAACACAATTTTTAAAAAGAAAAACAAAAAAAAAGAAAATAGTCGAACGAAAAAAAAAAAAGAAAAAAAACAATAATACAAACAAAAAGTTCAGAAGCGACTAAAACGATTTTACACTGTGATTGCGTTTCGCGAGATAAAATGGTCATTTACCATCGAAGAACGGAGGAGGAAGAAAAAAACAACAGAAAAAAACCGAACTCGATTCCTCTCTCTCTCTCTCTCTCTCTCTCTCTCGCTCTTTCTCTCTCGCCCCTCTCTCTTTCTCTCTCGTCCCTCTCTCTTTTGGTCGTCTCGCGCGAGCATCGAGGGAAGCTTGCCCCGTCGTGATCGTCTTTCTCATTCTCCTACACAAACCCGCCCGTCTTCCGCTCTTTTCTCAAACCTCCTCCTTATTTCTTTCTTTCTTTCTTTCTTTCTTTCTTTCTTTCTTTCTTTCTCTCTCTCTCTCACACGCACTCTTCTCTTTTTCCTCCTTCAACCACCGTCTTGGCTCTCTCTTCTTTTTCTTCTTGCCTTCCCATCGTCTTCTTCGGTCGCGACGCGCGCGCGCGCAACCGCTTCGTCCCCCCCCCCCTTCTGCGCCGCCGACCCGCGCTCGCTCCCCCCCCCTCCGCCGCTCGCCGAACCCGCACCTCTTCTACCGCCCCCGCCGGGCTTTCTCCGCGCGAGAGGGCTGAGTCGATGGGACCGAAGCGGACAACGGTTGTTGCTATGCTAGCTATACAGCGTTTTACCCAACATATATATATATATATATATATATGTTGGGTATATATATATATATATCGCAGAATATATACACATCGATGACTTTGGAGGTGGCGCTTCTACGATGAGAAGTGCAACAACGTTCTCTCCGACACCAAATTCACTCAAATCCATATATATATATATATGTATGTATGTATGAATGTATGTGTATATGGATATATATATATCGATATATGCATGCGGGATAGGTGGTGGTGAGATTTTTGAGGAAATTCTGACAATGAATCATAGAAGAAAGGGGACCGCCGCACGATGGGACGAGTAACCAGACATAAGGGGATGGAGAGAAGAGAGAGAGAGAGAGAGAGAGAGAGAGAGAGAGAGAGAGAGAGAGAGAGAGAGAGATAGAGAGAGAGATATAGGGGGAGGGAGAAAAAGGGGTGTAGAGAAAAGGTCGAACAGCTGATGGAGAGAAATTCAACTCGTCGAGACTCCATTTTATCGGTCGATCGATGCTAAATAATCGGGAGTGATCAAGCGAAATTAATTGATCGGATAATTGTTAACGACTAATAACGATTGAATAACCGATAACGTTACGGGGGAAAAAAAAAGAAGAAAAACGTTAAAATATTTATAATTCTTAATAACGATAGGAATAATTAATCGACCGAGTTTTTTTTTTTTTTTTCATAATCGTTTCTCACGCGTGAGAAGAATTAAATGAAAGCTCATTCGAGAATTGTGATTAGACGGAAATATTGCTCGATTTAATCAGCTTTATTTCGCAAGGATCGATCGATCGATCGTTCGATCGATCGTTGATTAATTAATTCGACGATCTTGATCAACGCGTGATTCGAACAAAAAAACGTGCAGCCCCCCTCCCCCTCATTCCCCGATGAGAAATTATCCAACGATATCGATAAGATCGATTGAGACCGCAACCCGCGACGATCGCGAAGCGTC